>LOJH01002250.1:20655-31444 GCA_001685095.1 Ellobius talpinus | reverse complement strand
ACACACACACACACACACACACACACACACACACACACACACACACACATACTGAAACTAAGAAAAGCTAAACTCAGGTAAAAATATCCCCCAAGCGGTATCAACATTGGATAGCAAATATGCTACAAGTACTTACCTGTGTGTATTGTAGTATATGTTACATATTATAAAGAAAGAAATATATAGTTTACTACTCTCAGATAGATCATAGTCTGTCAGCTTCCTTTATTTACCCTTCCCTACTTCTTGCTAGATTTAGCCTTAGGTTTCCTTTAGAGTAGGCCTCAAATCCAGCTGGAAAGCAGTTAGTTACCCAATAACAGTCATGCCACTACTGCACCAGAGGGCACATGTGAAGGGTTATTTCAAAGCAATAGTCCCATAGAAGTCCTTGCTCAGCATACTGTAAGTTCTTTTTTAGTTATTTATTTATTATTTTATTTATGTATAAGTGTGTGTGTACCTCCATGAGTTTGTATGCACGTGTAGGCCCCATAGAGGCCAGAAGACATCAAATTCCCTGGTGCTGGAATTATAGTTGGTTGTGAGTTCTTGATGTGAATGCTCAGAACCTCCCTGGTAAGGTTTAACTTCTAGATTAGGAATGGTAAAAGATTAACAATCATAACTAATAGTAAGCAACAAAGCTGCTATGAACATAGCTGGGCAAGTGTCCTTGTGGCATGATTGAGCATCCTTCGAGCATATGCCCAAGAGTGGTATAGCTGGATCTTGTGATGGGTTAATTTCCAGTTTTCTGAGAAACTGCCATACTGATTTCCAAAGTGGATATAAAAGTTTGCACTCCCAGCAGCAGTAGAGAAGTATTCCTCTTGCTCCACATCCTCTCCAGCATGAGCTTGTGTTTTTTATCTTAGCCATTCTGATATGTGTAGAGTGGAATCTCACAGTCATTTTGATTTGCATTTCCCTGATGACTAAGGATGTTAAACATCTCCTTAAGTGTTTCTCAGCCATTTGAGATTCTTCTATTAATAATTCTTTGTTTAGATCTATACCCCCTTTTTAAAAATTGGATTATTTGGTTTGTTGATATATAATTTATTGAGTTCTTTATATATTTTGGAAATCAGCTCTCTGTCAGATGTGGGGCTGGTTAAGATCTTTTCCTGTTCTGTAGGCTGCTGTTTTATTCCATTGATGGTGTCCTTTGCTTAACAGAGAGAGGCTCTTCAATTTCATGATGCCCTATTTATTAAATGTCAATCTTAGTACCTGTGTTATTGGTGTTCTGCTTAGGAAGTTGTCTCCTGTGCCAATAAATTTGAGATTATTTCCCACTTTCTCTTCCATCAGGTTCATTGAACCTGGATTTATGTTGAGGTCTTTGATCCACTGGGACTTGAGTTTTGTACAGGGTGGAGGATATGGATCTATTTGCATTCTTCTACATGAAAAAATCCAGTTAGACTAGCACCATTTGTTGAAGATGCTTTTTGTATTCCATTGTATAATTCTGGCTTCTTTGTTGAATGATAGATGAGCTGACAAAGAAATCATGGAATACACAGCCTTTCTAATAGCCTCAAAAAATATAAAATATCTTGGTGTGACTCTAACCAAGCAAATGAAAGATCTGTATGACAAGAACTTCAAGTCTTTAAAGAAAGAAATTGAAGAAATCAGAAGATGGAAAGATCTCCCATGCTCATGAATTAGTAGGATTAATGTAGTAAAAATTGCCATTTTACTAAAAAGCAATCTACAGAGTCAATGCAATCCCCATTAAAAACCCAAGCACAATTCTTTACAGACCTTGAAAGAACAATACTCAACCTCATATGGAAAAACAAAAATTCCAGGATTTAGCAATCCTGTACAATAAAAGACCTTCCAGAGATAGCACCATATGTGATTTCAAGCTTTACTACAGAGCTATAGTAATAATAATAATAATAATAATAATAATAATAATAATAATAATAAAAAGCCACATGGTAATAGCATAAAAACTGACAGGTGAGTCAATGGAATTGAATCAAAGACCCAGATGTAAATCCACACACCTAAGGATATCTGATTTTCAACAAACATCTGACTTCTTAATGGAGACTCTGAAAGTCATAAGGGCTGGGATGGATGGATGTTTTATAAACTCAAAGAGACCACAGGTGCCAAGCCAGACTTCTAGAGCCAGAAAAACTATCTATCACACTAGACAGAGAAAGAAAATCATTCAAGCAGTGTTTATTTACCAATTCAACTCTACAAAAGGCACTAGAATGAAAACTTCATGCTGAAGACGTTAACCAAACCTAAGAAAAAACAGGAAGCAAATACTATGAGAAGAGTTAGTCAAATAAAAAGACACAGACTAACCGATTGTATTAGAAAACAGGATCTAGCCTTCCGCTGCATACAAGAAAGATGCCTTTCCATCAAAGTTGGAATTATCTCAAGATAAAATGATGTAAAAATGATATTTCAAGCAAATGGACCCAAGAAGCAAGCCAGTATAGCCATTTTAATATCTGACAAAGTACATATAGTTCAAAACTAATCAGAAGAGATAGGAAAGGATACTACATATTCATCAAATAAAAAGTCCAACCAAAATATATTACAATTCTTAACATTTATGTATTAAACACAAGAGCACCCATGTTCATAAAAGAAACATTACTACAGATAAAATCACATATTGACCCTCACACAATGATAATGGATGACTCCAATACCCCACTATCATCAATAGACAGGTTACCCAGACAAAAACAAAACAGAGAAATATTAGAGCTAAATAATGTCATAAATCAAATAATTCTAGCAGACATTTATAGAACATTGTACCCAAACACAAAAGAATATACTTTCCTCCCAGCAGCTCATAGAATTGTCTCTAGAATTGAACACGCACTTGACACAAAGCAAGTCTCAACAGAGACAAGAAAAGTGAAATAACATCCTGCATTCTATCTGACCACCAGGGATTCAAGATAGATAATCAACAACAGAAATTTTATGAACTCATGGAAAATGAACAACTCCCTACTGAATGAAAAATGGGTCAAGACCTGAATCAAGAAAGAAATTTTAATTCTTTTAGAAAATAATGAAAATAAAAACACAACAAACCTATGTAACATAATCAAGGCAATTCTAAGAGACAAGTTTACAACATAAGTGAACATAACAAACTGGAGAGATCTTATATTGCTAACTTAGCAGCACACCGAAAACAGACATGTTAATCAATGGAATCTAATTTAAGACCCAGACATAAATCTACACACTATGGACACCTGATTCTTGTCAAAAAAATACACACTGGAGGACACAGAATCTTCAACAAGTGGTGCTGGTCAAATGAATAGCTGCGTGTAAAAGAATTAAATCCATATTTGTAACCCTGCACAAAATTCAACTCCAAATAGATCAAGGCCCTCAGTAAAACAGCAGATATCCTGAACATGATAGAAGTGTGTTCAGTGAATAGGTTTGAACTCATTGACAAAAGAAAGAACTTCCTGAAAAGGACAGCAATAGCACAGGCACTAAGACCAACAATTAATAAACGGGAATTCACGAAGCTGAAAGATTTCTGTGTGGTAAATGACACCATCACTCAGGAAAAGTGGCAAGCTACAGAATACGTAAAGATCTTTACAAATTGTACATCCGATACAGGGTTGATATTTAAAATATATAAAGACAAAAAAACCCTGGACATTTAGAAAACAACACAAATTTTAAAATGAGGTACAGAACTAAACAGAATCCCAAGAGATGGAGCACAAATGACCAAGGAAACACTCAAAGAAATGTTTGACATCCTTAGTCAAGGGAAATGCAAATGAAAACTACTCTGAGATTTTATCTTATACCCATCAGAAATGCCAAGACCAATGAAATGAATGGATGTGAGGAAAGGGTAACACTTACTCACTGCTGATGAAAGTGCTGATTTATACAGCCACTATGGGAAGTGGTGTGGCAGCTCTTTAGAAAGCTGGGAATAGATCTACCCCAATATTCAGCTATACAACTCTTGTGTGTATCCCAAAAGGACTCTACATCCTACTCTAGACACACTTGCTCATCTATGTTCATTGCGTTCTATCATAATAGCGAGAAATTGGAAACAGCCTAAGATGTCCATCAATGGATAAATGGATAGTGAAAATATATATTTACACAATGGAATATTATTCAGCTGTTACAAAAACAAAATAATGAAATAATGCATGTTTTTCTTATATGTGGATGTTAGCTTTTAAGCCTTCAATGTTTATGTATAATACATACAACCACAGACACTAGATATTAAGTAAGGGACTGGGGGTGGGGGAGAATCCCCAAGTGAAGGCTAATAGAATATATAGTTATGTGGAGAGACAGGGTGAGACTGGAGCAAGAGGACTTAGTGAAGAGAGGGATGGATGCAAGAGAGGATTAAGAGAGGAAATATGGGGAGAAACAATTAACACTAAAGATCATTTGAGGCATCGTGTGGAAACCTCTTACTGAAGAAGTTTTTAAAATATTTACATATATGAAAGAAATCTCCCTTGAAATATATTCCCTTGATCAGCGGGGAGACCACTATGCTAAACATTACAAATAAATTCTCAGCCAATCTTCATAAGGTGATGTTTGAGAAAGATCAACAGGAGATTTGACAAAAAGAAAACTTGTTTCAATAAACCTAAAAAATGTCCTGAAGCTAGCTTGGCATTTGTGACTTGGACAAAGAGCTGCTGATGAGTTTTAAAACTATGGAAGACTCTTTCCATCTCTCTCCTGAAAAGGTAACTTCTGTTCTCTCTCCCCCTTCTCTCTGTGTCTCTTTCTGTCTCTCTTTCTTCTTCCCCCTTTCCTTTTCCCTCCATAATCCACTAAATAAACGCTATACACGAACTTTCAAAAAAAACTATGGAAGACTGAGTTCTTGCATTATACAAAGGCATTTGAACATGCATCTCTCCTTAGGAAGGACAGTGGGAAACGACAAGGTCATTTATTAACAGCACTGTGAAAGAAAATGTTATGGATCTGCTAAGAAAGAGTTAACTTTGTGGGAGGAGCATAGGGGGGTTCGGGAGAGCATTTTCAAGTGAACATTAATCTGACACTCCTGGGAAATGCACTTATTTCTTGGCGCAGCTTGTTTACCTAGCAATCTGTTATTGAGGAAAATATGCAGATGTTTTACATTTCTGTGACTTGGAAGTTAACCTACAAAACAGAAAGAAAAATTAACCCCAGATTTTAATGTGAACTGACTTAGTCGCTGTTTGATTGCTGTCATCATCATCAAGGCAACTCACAAAAGAAAGCATTCAATTAGAGGCTTGTTTTCAGAGGGTGAGTTCATGACCATCGTGGCGAGGACTATGGCAGCAAGCACAGTATCCAAGAGCTCTCATCTCCTCAGCAAGTTGGGGACAGAGACAGCAAGGCTGGACCTGGTATGGGTATTTTAGAGCTCAAAGCCTACCCCCAGTGGCAGATCTTCTCCAACAAGGCCACACCTCCTAATCCTTCCCAAACATTTACAGCTAGGGACCAAGCATTCATCTGCGTGAGCCTACAGAAGCCATCTTCATTCAAAACACCACAAATGATACCTTAATTTGAGGTCAACTCATTTGCATGCTTTTCCTATAACCCCTTGTGGAATCAGTATGTTTTACTACTGGTTTTCTCAGTAAAGACTTCAATAAAACTTGGACACAGCCTCACTCCTAATTTCTGTGAAAAGTAATACCTTTAGGGGTAACATGCCTAATTTGGTACCTATTATGGCAAAATGCCACATTTAGGGATATTATATCATTGATTTGGATGACCAATTTCTTATACTTAAACTTAAAATCTTTATTCCATAGCCATCTGATTTGGACAGAAAGGTAGCTGGCCATTATTTATTTAATTTTATCATCTTAACATTCAAATATTCTGTTAGAAGAACTCTAATAAAGCACATACTTCAGAACATTCTTAATTACTTTTTAATAGTCTGAATTTGGCCTTGAAGGAAAGAAAAGTTGATTAATTTATGTCAAGAATTTCAAATTCTGTGAAATATGTTAGACCTTCTTCATAGCCATCTGGCACATTTTGACTTTGAATAACAACTTCATAGAAACATATTCTGCAAGCAAAGAAATCTCCATGAAGCAAATACTATTCTATACCTTCGTGGAAGGGCTTCATATTTCTGTGGCTATGACAAGAGCCTAAATATGTCAGTGTAAACTTGCATCTCATTTGAAATGATCTTATTAAATGCACCCTTGTATCCTATACACAAAAGCCTATGCTGACTACTTAGATCTGTCTAATGGCATTTGATGACTTAAGGTACTGTTAACTCATTACTTTGTTAAGTTTCCTGTGTAAAATATAAAAAGGTGTGCCTTTTTAACAGACTTCATAGTCCAAGATTAACAGGTCTCAGATGTATCTTCAAAGATCCAAAGTTCCAAATTCCCTTTAATTGTCTTCTAAAATGTTCATACCTTTTAACCTATGACACCAAGATGTAAATCTGTCCCAGTCATCTTAGAGATACCTAAAGGTTCCTGAAAAAGTTCTGCTGCTTTATCAAGAAATCAGGTCTTGTTAAAGAAAAAAATACAGGTCACTCCTGCTGTCTGGGCCAAAACCAATTTTAAAAGGGCCTTCTAGACGACACCAACACCTGCACCAGCTCCTGGAACTTCACCAATGGTACCAACTCTTCTGGCTCAAAAAGACACCAACCAACTAAAATCTGGTTTTAAAGGGAATATCTGCTCTCGTGTCTCGCTTATTCACCCATGCCTCTCCTGTACAACCAGGACACTTCTCTGTCTCATTCTTTCTGGCAGTTGATGCCCCTTCCTATGGCTAACCCCATTCATAGGGCCAATAATAACAATATATTTTTTCTCCTAGCCACTTGTCTTCTCATCTCCCTCAAGGAACAGCTGCCTGAGATCTCCAGGATAGCAGTAAACCAGATGCCTCTCCAGTCACACCTCTCACTGAGCGTGAGCTTACAACTCTCCCCTCTCCCACAGCACCCCATGTCTGTAGGAAGTAGACAGACTTGAGCCGGCCCTTTATTCAAAGAGTCTGGAATGTTTGGTTGGGGGCTTCACCCCAGCTCCTGGCATCCATTTTGGAATGTTGGGTGGAAAGTTCCGTTTCAAGCCACCTCCCCTGGGAGTTGCCTCAATCCAAACTCCACCTCCAAGAAAACCAGCCAAATGGTGACCCCTCCTCAGGGAGGGTCAAGATCACTTCCATAGGCTATTTAAACTGCCCCCCCAGAGAACAAACACGTGATCTCCCCTTTTTTCCTCTCCGTGTTTTTCCAAGGGGCTGCCCGGGAGCACTGGCATCCATTAAACCTGGGCTTCTAATTCAGTCTGATTCAGTCTAATTTGGATTATTACATCAGTGGAGAGGTTTGTCAGTCTGGTTAAAAAAACTTAACAGTTCAGTCTGCTGGATATGTTCAACATGGACTCTTCCCTCTGCCTACTTTCTCCCTTTATCTATGATTAAAAAAAATCTCCATACTATAGGAGTAGTCATGCCTTCTTTTATGTCTTTTTTCATTGTTAAGTTAAAACAAAAGTCAAAGAAGTAGAAATGGGACTTGGGGCAAAGAAGTGGTTATAGGGATGGGAGGCGAATAAGATATGGTGGTGGTGTAGAAGTAATCAGAGTGCGCTATGCACATGCATGAAATTTTCAAAGAACAAAGTTAATAAAAGCAGAAAGCTGTAAGTAGGATCAATTTGATATGAATCCAAAATCATTACCAAGACTCACAGAGCCTTCATTCCTCAGACCTCATCATCTCCATCACCTGTCCTGAGCTGTTACCTGCTGTCTCCCATCTGACCTTCCAAGTCCCTCTCCCTACCTCCCCCGTGCTCAGTCCCCAGGCCAACAATCTGTGGAGAATACATTCATGAACACGCTTGCCTTCTGGGTTCTACTCAAGAGGAGATCCAACAGAGCTCATAGGGAAGAAGTAGACCGTCAAGGTGACTCTTTCCCCAGCTTCTTCCTTGGGACTAACCTAGGCTGGCCTTGACCCATAAGTAACTAACAGCTCAGCTAGTTCTCAAAGAGGTGATTTTGACTGTGATGCTTTTGATTTCTGCTAATGTATCTCCTTTTCTCAAGTGATTTTAATGAGGAAAATTAGTTCTAGGTGCCTCAGCTGTCATATAGTTCATGTAAAAAAATGGTGTTTCTGTGGGACTTTGCCTGAGAGGGTAGAAAATTAAGTTTAGGACTTAAAATACAGAAAAAATTTATGTAGAAAACTATCTAACATTGACTGCAATGAGCATGATGGGAAAAATCCTGCCTGTTCCCCACATGCCCCAAATCCTAACAAACATTGATGGACACACAGAGAAAAACATGGCATTAGGTGTTAGCCCAAAAAGTGGGTGGACGTCATTGAATCCAATACATCACTACTAACAAGTCATAAGCTTAAGAATTTGTGCAACTCCTGATGGCCCCAGTTCTTCTTCTGTAAAGTTAGATGCTGTGATGATGCAATGTGATTCTTCATTTGACATAATGCCCAGTCTGCAGAATAACTAAATGCACATCAGTGGTTATGATCTTTGCTCTTTCTCCCACATTCTTGTGTAAGAGTTGAGAAAGTGAAGAAGCTGACTCTGGCAGTCAGCTTGGCGCAGAAAGGTTAGACTTCCTACAGAAGAGCAGCGAGACTCATAAATTAACCCAGTTCATCAGAAGTCACCATTTGTGTTTAAGGAAGTCTTCAAGAAAGGCCCTTTCATGTCATTCCCACAACAATCCACATCTGTCTTTTTTTTTAAGTCAAGGCTTGCAACTCAGCTGAGCATGAGTAAATGGCTCAAGTTTTGATTTGAAGAAAGGATAAATTCTAAGAATGTGATATGGATGTGGTGAGTTATACTTGCATGGTGGTAATCTATGCTTTATCTCAAAATTTTAAAATTTGAAACTAGGAAGAGGAAGTTTGATTGTTTCCTTGGTGTTTGGAGACTATACTGTGAGGTAAACCCCAGCTAGGAAATGTTTGCAATCACGTCCTCTGCTTAGTGGCGGCACCCAGCCCCAGTGGAAGAAGCTGACACACAGAGAGAAGTGGAGAAATGGGTGCACTTGCAAGACTCGGTTCCCTCGCACCCATTGGCGTGAAGCCCAGAGACGATGTTCAAATCCATCAGTCGGTGTGTTTCTCTTTCTTGTCTGAGTTTGTTCAGTTGATGCGCCTTGTAAAAAATCCTTATGGAATCAGTGAGATTCTAAAAAATTCATTTCTAATAAGAAAAATGTAAACATCTCTGTCTCAGAAGTGCTTCTCGGTAATCTAAGTGTCCTGAAGAGGGTGCTGTTTGCATTCACAATTCTCTCTCTCTCTCTCTCTCTCTCTCTCTCTCTCTCCCTCTCCTTTTCTCTTCTCTCCCTCTTCCCCCATTCCTTTCTATAAAAAGGAAGGTCTGAGTGAACTAGTGAACTACAAAAGAAGTGCTGTATTGGGAGAGCTCTGGTCAGTTTGTAGGTCTCCTGAACCTGAGTGCTCAGGGAACTAGCACAAGGAAGAAGACAAATGAAGACACTGCTAGCAGTGATTTTGTGGTTTCAGCTAGACTGTGAGTTGACTGTTTCTTGTTAAGGGAACTATAAGAGTAGAGGAATTACCTGTACAATGTGCAGTGTGTCAAGAAGGTTCAGGTTGCCTCACCTGGGTTTCTTGAGGAGGACCTGGGTGATGGAGTAACCGGTGATCCCATCCTTCTGGAATGTTCTCTTTGCACAGGGATGAGTGGAGAGATGACAGTACAGCAAAGCCCTCTGCTGCTGAGTGCCTGGGAAGGAAGAAACAGTACTATCTACTGCAATTATTCAAGCACTGTTACCAACAGACTGTCCTGGTACAGGCAGGATCTGGGGAAAAACCTGCAGTTTCTGTTCATGCTGATGTCAAACGGAGGAGTGAAAAGGGATAGAAGATTATCAGGCTCACTTGATACCAAAGCCCGTGTCAGCACCCTGCACTTCTCAGGACTCCAGCACAGCCACTCTGCCACCTCCTTCTGTGCCGTGAGCACACAGAGCTCTCCTGACATTGTTGGTCTGTACCCAAACCTGTATCTGACACTCCAGGCTTCCTTACAACTCTGGTTGTATGGCTTAGCTCTATTTATGCTTGTTTCTGCAAGAAAAATTCTGAAACAAATGGGAAAAGATAGTACTTAACATTTGTTTCCTTAAAGGAAAGTAAATTTAAGACCAAAAATCTTGAACATGTCTTTTGTGAAACTATAGAGTCTTCTTCTCTATGGCTTCACATTCAGCATTCATCAGTGTCCATCACAAAATGAGTTTGCCTTTGATGCAGCCTCACAGGTAATTCCTGTGAGATATGGAGTCATTGTTTGCTTTGTATGTGAATGTAATATATAACACTTGCCAGTGGAAGAAAGAGGAGTACATAATTTATGAGAATATTCTATGAGCGGTTCCTTGCCTAGTGTTCCTCAATAAAGCAAAAAATGCAGTAGTCAAGTAAACCACGTGAGATAGGCATGTGTTGGCCACAATATTTTGGGAGATCTTTGTGGGACTTTCAAAGGTAATAAACCGGCTAATTAAAATGCTCTGAGCATGTGCTTGGGGAGTGAAATCACCCATCTGCCCTACAACCCTGAGCTACAAATTCTCTTCTCTTTAATTTTTCCAACTAATGTTTGAAAAACTAACTGCCAAATACTCAGGAATTTCATTCTCTCTGTCTCTGTCTCTGTCTCTCTGTCTCTCT
>LOJH01002249.1:0-10972 GCA_001685095.1 Ellobius talpinus | reverse complement strand
CTCTCTCTCTCTCTCTCTCTCTCTCTCTCTCTCTCTCTCTCTCTCTGTCTGCCTGCCTGCCTGCCTGTCTGTCTGTCTATCATCTATATTATTTTAAAATTTTTTATATGTGTGTATGTGCACGTGAGTACAAGTGTCTGCAGGGACAGAGGAGTCGGATCCCTCTGGAGTTGGATTACAGGCAGCTGTGAGCCACCTGACATAGGTTCTGGGAAACGAACTTGGGGTCTCTGCAAAAGAGCTCCTACTCTTTAACCACCGAGCCATCTCTCCAGTTCCTCCACTTTATTATCATTCTTTTCAGATTTGTTTTATTTTACAGGTTTTGTGTTTTCCCCATGTGTGTATGTTTGTGCACCTGCTGCCCTTGACTGCTGGAAGATGACGTATCCCCTGGAACTGGAGTTACGTGAGCCATCACGTGGGTGCCGTACAGGAGCAACAAATGCTCTTAACCATTGAGCCATCACTCCAGCCCCAGTCTACCTTCCTTCTTTCCTTCCTTCCTTCCTTCCTTCCTTCCTTCCTTTCTTTTCTTTTCTTTCTTTCTTTGAAATACAGTCTATCATTGAATCTGACACCTACCATTTTGCCTAGGCTGCATGGCTGTTTGGCATCAGAGATGTCTGTCTCCCAGAGCTGGGTCACAGGCACCTGATGCAGAGCATTTTACCCACAGTCATCTGCTGATCATTGTCCAGATTCCAATTTCTAAAATAATTCTGTGTGTTTTACTGGCTGGTGAGTATGTCTGGTGCCGGCACCATTAAAAGAGGGTGCAGATTCCCTGAGCACCCTCCAGCCCCGCCGCCACATCCCAGCTTTAATGTAATTCTTTCCAGTGAGAGATTGAGACCTTAGAGGTAAAAATGAAAATGACCTCTGCTCTTGCCTTACTTGGCCTTCACAGGTCAAGCCTCAGTTTCCCCTCTGCATCGTGTGCTGTTGAAGCCCACTTTCCCACTGACAGGATTTCCTGGGCAAACCTTGCTGGGGGGGCAGGTTTGTAAACTGTAAACAGTCCCTCCCTCCTTTTTCCCCTCCCTCTCTTCCTCCCCTTCCCTCCCTCCCTCCTTTCCTTCACTTCCTTCTTCCCTCTCTCCTTCCTCCCTCTCCTTCCTTCACTCCTTCCCCCTCCCTCTTTCCTCTCTCCCTCCTTCACTTCCTCTCTTCTTGATGCTCTTTTTTCTTTTCTGTATAGCTCTTTTTTTAATCCCTGTCCCCAACTATCTTCTGCAGCCCATGTCAGGCCTGTCCAGTCAGTCCACAGAATCCCTTGTGGCACCAAGAAAAAAGGTCACAGTCCACAGTGGATCAAGAGGCCCTCAGCATAGGCAGCAAGGTCCTTGCTTCCTGGAGTGTCCCCGAGGGCTGGGCTTGCCCAAGGAGGGACGAAGGTCCTTCAGCAGGTGGGGCCCTGAAGCCTGGGGCAGAGAGCAGATCAGAAGGGCCAAGTAGCTCCCAGGTTCTGAGGTGGGTGCTGGGGCAGGGGCAGCTATGGGCCTGTGGCTCTTCTTAGGACAGAGGCAAGGGATGGCTGTTGTGCACACAGCCTATGGCAGGTCTGAGTCAAAACACCTAAGGCCGACCCCAGCTGGTCATGAGGAAAGCTGCCCAGTCATTGCCTTATGCCGTCTTGGGTCACCCAGACAGGCGAGGCGCGGCCCAGTCAGCTGTGACTCAGGCCACAGTGGCCTTGCCACGCAGCCCAGGGGCATCGAGTACAGGGACGCCCCCTCCCCACACCCGGCCCTGCTGCTTCTCCTTCTAGCAACCCAGTAACACCTTCCCCACCCGTGTCAGCCTCTCTGTGCTGTGGGCTTTCTACCTCTGGGGTCCTCAGATTGGAGGTGGGGTGGAAGTGGGGGGAGCCTCAGGCCACCAGCTCTGGACGGAAGTCAGGTGGGGGGCAGGGTAAGGAGCCAACGCCTGAGAAGCCTCGGCAGGAGAGGGAAGAAGCAGAGGGGCTCAACCACAATGTTGTTGCCTTGAAGACCGGACGACCTGTGCACACTGTGGAGGGCTGCGAAGGCACAGAGACCACGGTAGGCTTCCCTTGAGCGGGCAGGATTGAGGGGCGCTGCTGCTCCCCACACTTATCCCCAGGAGGGTAGATGGCCCATCAGTTGCTCCCCTGTGCGTCAGGGGCAGCTGCTGGCCCACACAGCTCTCCAGGACTCCGGCTCCCTGTCTGTAATGGATGCATTGTGAGGCAGGTTCATAGGGTTCTCTTGGAGGATGTCCAGGCAGAGCTGGAGATGGGCTGAGAAAGTGCCCTGTGGGTTAAAGTTCATGGGATAGAGGGCAGTGGGAAGAGCACATGGATTCCAGGCTCGCATTGTATGATGGTGGCAGGGTAAGTTGATTCCGAAGGTAGTCTTGATTTCTGGGTTCCCAAGGGACATTCAGGTTCCATTCTTTCTTTAAGAACAGTGGGGTTCTGAGCCTGCAGAGGCCTTCTTTACCCTGTCCCTCCCAAGTGGGCTGAAGTGGGTCGCAGGGGCCCTCAATGGGTGTTCTGGGGAACTTGATTAGCCAAGGTCACCACTCCTCCGCCTTTGACCTTGGGCCAGATCAGAGCTTGGCAGATCTGTGAACCTGGACATCCTGGCCCCAGAACAGTGACAGGGTGTGGGAAGAACAGAAACCGGGGCCGTGTAGAGACCCGAACTGGGGACTTGTTGCCCACAGTTAAGAGAGGCACACTCATCTGTAGCTTGTGGTCGGTGCTTCTCCAAACCAGGTAGGGCTGCCGAGAGGATAGGAGATGGTCCCCAGGATCCTGTCCATGCCGTGCCACGTGGGACAGGATAGGGTAGTGGGGAGCCAATGACCACAGATGGCACAGTCAGGTGTCTCTGGAGTGAATTTTGTCTGTTTCTCTTGCTGTGTGGATTAGGGCAGCTCATTTTCCTCTTCCGGGTCAACCCGCTCCCCTGTAAGGCGAAGAGCCTGATCCCCACCTGGAAGACCTGTCAGGCCAAGGTGGGAACAGGTAGAAGGACCCAAAGGGGTGCTGCCCCCTCCTCCAAAGCCAAGGCTACGCCCCCTTGGCCATGGCATGTGGTTTCAGCACCCCCTTGTGGCCAGTCTCCTGGGCTTCACCCTGCAGATGTCAGGCAGGGTGAAGCCTCTCTGGGAGCCTTCAGAGGATCCTGTGTTGGCTGATGGCCTCTGCCCACCCCCACCCTGAGCCCCAGGCACCCACTCACTTCCTCAAATCCACCAATCCAGCTCCACCTACCTGCTTGCAGCAGCTGAGCTGGCATGACCGCTGTACCTGCCACCCCTGGGCAGCGGGAGGCGCTGCTGTCCAGGACTTGGAGCTACTAAAAGTTTTCATGGCAAGGAGCCCTGAGCTCAGCTTTCCAGGACACTGGGGGGCGGGGGGAACCATCCACATCTCCAAGATCAATGATTGGTTCTAGTCAGGGAAATGGAGTTTCAAGAAGCAACTCCTCTCTGGAGTCCTCACAGGCAAACCAGTTTTGAAGCCCTTGGGTACCATCACCTCGGAAGCCCAGGACAGGCACCAGGCCATATACCACTAAGGATGGCCCCCTGATTTGCTATGTGGCTTTTGGAAAGTGTCATCCCCTCTCTGGGCCTCATCTTTGAAGTTGTATCAAATAAAGATGTCAATAATAAAAGCAGATCTGTGCCTTTGCCAACATATGATTGGCAATACTGTTACCAAGTTTACACATGTTGAAACAGGTTTGAGTGATGACATCTGCCTCAGGTGGCCAAGCTTGCAAGTGACAGAGTTAGGACGGGATCTGAAGTCTGACAGATTCCAGGGCCCCTGGCCCCTCTCCTCCAGCCCACAAGGTCACACCCAGCTTGGAAAGATAGGCAAGGATTCTGTGTAGTGGGGGTGGGGTGCTAAGATCAGCCTTAGAGATGACCCTCTTCCCTTTAAGAGAGTCCTCAGCTATCAGTCTGGAGGTCAAAGTTGGCACCGGGGAAATGCCACAGCGGAGGGGTTCACAGAGGGCCGGGCACAGGTCCCACTTGGAAAGGGAGGGAACGGAAGCAGGGTCCAGGGGTGCGGTGGGGTGAGGCTAGCTGGGCAGGAGATCAGAACGGATTGTGTCATGGGGCCATGTGGCTGATAAGCGCTGGCCACCTGGCAGAAGGAGGTGCTCCCCTGGGGTGACTGGCTCAGAACCCCCCCAGACCTTGCTGCCACAGCCACCCTTCGACTTCCTGGGCCCATTTCGGAGAGGATGTGGTGGGGTGGGGATGCAGGCTTTGCACACTTTGTGGCCCTGAACATTTCATTCAGCTCCCTGAGCTTCAGTTTCCAACTATGGCAAAGGAGAAATGCCCCAGATGAGGGTGGGGCTGGAGGTCTTAGGGTGTCTTCTAGGCACTCTGCCATGATTTTCTGGAGTGGAAGGGAGGCCCCTGGAACTGGTGAACATGTCAGTCTTTGCCCTGGGAGGGTCCTTGAGATCAGCCGAGTCCAGGGGTTTAGGGCTGGTGTGAGACTGGAGTCAAATCCGCGCTCCCTGATAGGGCAGCCGGTCCTGGTTGGGTCCCGCTGTCCACGGCGGCTCCACCTGCACTGTCCCACAGAGTTCAGTTATTCCTTTCTTTCCCAGAAAGCAGACAGTTCACCCAGACAAGTCTTCCTCCTAACCTTCCTGGGGACGGGATCCTTCATTCTTCTCATTATCTCGTTGCTAAGATCTTCAAAAAATTTTTTTTTCAAGTCTCCCCGGCACTGAGAGTTGAGACAAGGCTCAGGCCACCTACCCAGCAACACCTCTTGGTCCAGTTAGGTGGCCCAAGTGAACTCGCCTGGAAGAGTGGACAGAGATGAGGCCAGGCCCTACGTCTGCGGCCAGCTCCCAGCTTCCTGTGTGTCTGTCCGCTGTTGTTTCCTGTTCTGTTTATTGCCTCCAAGTTCAGGAAACCAATGAGTGGCACCCCCCACACACCCGTGATTATTTAATAGCAGCCGTGCTTCGGTCTCTCTTTTGGAAAACCCAGTGGGAAAAGGAAGCTGTCAAGTCGGCTCTGACATCAGCGTTGTCTCCGTGCCAAAAGTCAGGGTGGCCGGGGTGGGAGGGGTAGGGTGGGGTGGCCCCCGTGACACGAGGCTGCTCCATGGTTCCCAGGGGCAGGGGCTAGACAGGGAAAGACAGGGATTGATAGAGACACAGGGACACATGCATACATGAACATGGGGTCATGCCTGTCTACCAGCCAGACTCACTATCCTTTACAGGCACAAATGTGTGCACACACACACACACACACACACACCAGAGGACTTGCAAATTCCAGCTCTGTCTTAGCCCCCCAAACACAGGCAAACAGCATAATTGAATGCACACGCTTGCACGACAGGGCCAGACACAATAAACACAGAGTCATGCTGACCCCATTCTGGCTGCACACACATTCAGTTCACTGAGACTTAGACACAGACTCCACCACCAAGCTTCTGCCTCACAGGGAGACTGCAGGGCGCCCTCTTCTGGACTCGGCTGGGCCTCTGGGCCTAGCCCCAGCCACTTGCTCCTCCTATAGTGCCTAGGAAGGGCTCCTGACGCCCCTGAGGAAAGGCTTGGTAGTTGTGGCTGTCTCCAGCCTCACCCAGGTAAGGCCAGAGCAGGGCAAGGATCCCTGAGGGGCTGAGGCTGAGGAAGGAAGTGGTTTTGGAGAAGCCGGGCTCCACAAGGGACTTCGTCACTGCTCAACCTGATGCCAGGTCTCCACCCACACACCGTGTCCCTGGTCTGCCCATACCTGGGCCCAAGATGCACCCACGGCCTGTTCCTGAGCTGGCTTCAGTGGTAGCCATGGTAAAAGTCAGACACTGTGTGCTGCCAACTGCTGGGTGACTTTGGGCAAGTCACGCAGACTTTCTGGGCCAGGCTTGCCTGATTCCCATAGTAAGAAACATGTGGGTGCATAGAGACAACCAGAAAGAATACTTCAGGGAGCATGCTTGCCCTTGCTCTGGAAATGTCTAGGAACTTCGTTATTCTATTTCTCTTTGAAAGCATACTGGCTCCTGGTAACTTGAGCCTGTAACCCATGGAGTGGTAGAGGCCAGTATCTCTGCCTGGGACAGTCCTGAAGAGAGCCATAGTCTAAGTGTTTACACAACATGGCCACAAAATGCTCGGCCAGGGCGATAGTAGCCTAGTTCACAGATAGAGGGCTGGAAGGTAGTGTCAGGGTGGGACCAGCCACCCACCATGCCACAACCTGGCCTCTGGCCCTGCTGATGCTCAGCTCTGTGGCCTGCCACTTCCTTTGCAATTTCTATCAGAAGTGAAGGAGGGAAAAAATTCAGCCACTCTGATTCACCTCCAGGGGCTCTGATTCTTGACGCAGAACCAGTCAGGAAATGTCGGGGTGATGCTGGGGCTGCTGGCTGTTGGCCAGGCTGCTGCTGGCTCTCCTTTGGCCCTGAGCGGTGTTACTGGTGTCGGCCAGAGATGTGATGGAGTGAGGGTGAGAAGAGGCAGATTCCATGGCAGCACTGGACTTCACCAGGACTGTGAGACAGGAGGGCTTGCTGATACTCTCCAAGGCTGCTAGCTCCCAGGGGTCATGCCCACCCCCNCCAGCCACCTCAGCTCTAACCATCAGGACTATGCTGAATCTCCAGGCTGGGTCCAGCCTCCTTACTCCCCCAGAACCAGAGTTGACAGAGCATCTATTCTGAACCATCCTTGTTTTCCAAATGGGAAACTGAGGCCTAGAGACACCAGGGCCCAGGGCCACACAGCTGGAGTGTGGTTTGTGTTGGATTCAGACCTCACTGTCTTCCTGGATAAACAGCCCACACCACCCTCCACCTGGCAACCCGGCCCACTTGTTCCAAAAGTAGCTAACTTATCAATTGGAGTGAGGGCTGCAGGTCCAATGGCATCTTCATTTCTCAAGGTGGAAAATGGAGGTGCCTCTGCCTCTTTGGACATGGCATCCCCATCAAGTTCAATGAGTCTCCTGTTTCCTTTAACCACCTGTCGTGAGCTCTGGCTTTATGAAGCACCCTCCAGCCCTCAGCTTCCTCCTCAAGCTAGCTCCCCTTCCAGGTGAGGTCACCAAAGCCCAGCTAAGGCTTAGTTTTTTGAAAACCTGAGCTCCTCCAGGGCAGGGAAAGGGTGCAGGGAGAACGGGGCTGGCTTGATTGTGGGAGCAGCTAGGCATCTGGGTCACCGGTCTTGGGGAATTCCCAGTGCCCAGAGAGCTGCTTAGTTACCTGCTGAGTAACCACTGCCCACACAGGATGCCTGGCTGACAGGCCACCTCCCCAAAACTCTGTGAGCAGTCACAGCCATGTAGTCCTTTCTTCTGAGTCTGAGTGCCCCAGGGCCCAGGAAAGAGACAGAATAGCAGGCAGACAAGGGGGCTAGCCCCCACCCCCGCATCCTTCCCCCAGGGGCTCTGCAGGGGGGCAGCTGGTGATTCAAATTCCTCTGAGCTGAGCTTCTCAGATGGGGTCTGGGGGGTGAATCAGCTCCTGCGGGTGGTAAAGTCCAGCCACCAACTGTCTTCTGCTCCTTCTGCTCAAGCCTCTACTGGGGTAGCTCTGTGTGTGTGTGTGTGTGTGTGATATACGTGGAGGTAGGACAGGTGTGTGTAGGTCTGTTTTACAGGTTGTATATGTGGAGGGGTGTGTAACAGGCTGTGAGTGGGGGTGTTGTATGACACAGGAAGGCACACTACCATATCAGTTCCCTCTATCCTGTCTGCTCATTCTGAGGTATCGTTGAAGGGGAGCTGTGGGTGAGGAATATCCCCTTTCCTGTCTGTTGTTGCCCTTGTCTCCGGAGCATGGCAGCTTCTTTATCTCTAAGTAGGACGAAGACCTCTGTTTTCCAGAGGAGTCTTTAGGGTCTATGTTGACACACAGGAGGTTTGCCAGGTGTCAGGAATCCTGCTGAAACCCAGACACTCCCAACGAACCCATTATGTGCGTGTGTGTCATCATTCTCACTTAGAGATGAAACTGAGGGTGAGGAGTGACCACATCCAAAGCCACCCACCCTGTACTGCCCTGAGCCGAATCTCCAGCCTGCTTCTGAAAGAGGTCAAAGTCCACACCTGCTTCAGCCCACTAGAGCTCCTGCCTTTGCCCAGACTGCTTTCAAGGTGTAGAAGTCACATTAACATAAGAACAAAAATAAATAGCGTCTGCTCTGACGTTCTGCAGCAGGACCCCCTCAGAGCCCTCAGAACAGGGCAGTGTGTTCAAGAATAAGCCAGAGAGGACCCAGACCAGATGAACAGGTCAGGGCTGCAGGGGGCTAGGGGGCGGGGCTTCCTGTTTAAGTCCTTATTCCCTCACAGAGGGATCTCTGTGGCCTTGCAAGCCAGAGGCCTGGGCTCTGATGGTCTTTTGTGCACCCTTATGCAGAGGCCTGGGCTCTGATGGTCTTTGTGCACCCTTATGCAGAGGCCTGGACTCTGATGGTCTTTGTGCACCCTTATGCATGTTCCTTTACTTGCCCTTAGCGTCCACAAGCGAAAAACAAACAGGCCACTGTGATGTTCTAGGAAAGAGCTGGGATTGCCGAGTGACAGGCAATGGGAGAAGCAAGGCCGACTGGCCATGTGTACCAAAGTGAACGGGAGCACTGAAGGGTTAGGCCCCCCAGCCAGGCTCACTTCCTGGAGAGACACAGCCACCTGGAGACAGCACCTAGGGCCCAGCACGGCAGCCCCCTATCCCTGCTGAGGGAGTCCTTGTGTGGAAACTGCCGGTCCCCCTCATCCTGAAGCCTGTCAAACCCCCAGCAGGCCCAGTGTGCAGAAGCTGGGCAGGCTGCAGATGAAATCACAGCTGGAAGGGGCTGGGCTGGGGCTGCCACTCCAGGGTGGGGCCCAGGGTCATAACCCTGGGAACCAGCAGCCAAGAAGGGAGGATGCCTTCTTCGAGGCAGCAGAGGGGAAGCACACACAGCAGCACACAGAGAGGGAGGGACGAATGCAAACTCCAGCTGAAGCCGGCCACGTTGCAGGCAGCTTGAAGACAGAGGCCCAATTCTGCGTGGAGACCTTTCCTGGCATCTCCCCAGAGGCCCATCGCAGGTGGTACTCAGACATGGACTGGAGCAGGAGGCAGGGCCTGGGGCACCGAGGGGACCAGAGTGCTGGGGGAGAGCGGACTGAGTCAGGTACTGTGAGAGGGGAAACTGAGGCAAAAAAGAGTCAGCTAGGAGCCTGAAATAAAAAGGCCCTAATGTCAGTGTCTTCTAGAATCTATTTCTATTTCCTGCTTCCTGGAGGGTGGAGCTGAGATTAAACGGCTATCGAGGGGGGCTTGTAGTACCAATGTGTGGTTTAGGGATCCAGAGGTCAGCGCAAGGCCTGGAGCCCACCAGAAGGATGTAGAGGAGAGTAAGGAATAGGAACGGAACAGATGGGGCTGTGGCCTCCATGAGCACTGAAGCACTCGGGGGCTTAGCCATGGGGGAGACGAGATGGACAGAAAGGACCACGATGGGTTTCTGGGCTGATAGACTTGGGACCCATGTGAAGGAAGCTAAGCTGAGTCAGAGACCAGATGTCTGGAAGACAATGGCGGAGCTGGAGCTGATCTGGAGTTCAAGTTCTGGTGCTGGTGGTGTGGGCTGGGATGTCTCCAGTGTGCAGTTGCCCACGAACTTATGTGTGCAGGAATGGTAAGCCCCAGGTAGGGCCGCCAGGAAGAGACAACGTGTGTTGGGGTACAGGGAGAAAGAAAGGGTGCCTGGCCTCTGGATCCGGCCCCCCTCCACCACTGGGAAGTACCAAATGGGAGGGGTGGTTTTATCGCTCCACTATCCAAGGCTCTGCCAAAAGACCACAAGGAGCAAGAATCAGGATGGGGGAGGGTGTATGTGTTGTGGGGCTGGGCGGGGTGGGGTGGGGACAGCAGCTGGCACAAGGGTTCATCCTGGTATGATGTGAGAACATCTGAGCAGATCCTGGATGTGCCTAGAGGCATGAGCTGGGGGCATGGAGGTGACCAAAGGTGTTTCAGTGTCCGGGCAAAGCTTTGGAAAACCAGTTGTCCCGACATCAGACAGAAGGGTTGGGATACAGTCCTCAGGGCGATGACATCTCTAGGTCTGGAAGGACCCGGTGGCTCTGGGGACAGGATGGCCCTAGGTAGGTGTGCCTGGTCAGTACTCTCTCACTGCATGCTATCCATACTACCTTATGTTTAGTAAGGAGACTCTGATCTCATTTACTCCATNCCTGAGATATCCAGTCATCCACCAGCAGGGACCCACGCCAGGTGTGCAGACCCTGCCTTAGACTGCAGAAGCACCTGTTGGGAGTCATCTTCGCACTCTGAGGCCAAAGCACCAAGGGGCTTCCAAGGAGTGTCTGGGGGTCATCAGCCATTCCTCTGTGCCCTAAGGAAGCTAGGGTCCCATTTTTCCCAGCCTCCCTGGATCTCCGCTTTAGGGGTCCCTCCAGAATAGAGGCTGAGGTACCTTCCTGAAGTGCCTCCCCAGACGGTTCCCAAAGAGACACAATTTCACATCTTCCCAGGGTTCTCAAGTGCCAATCAGTAGATGGGGCATGCTGATGGATGGATGTAAGGGGGCCAGAACCTTTGGCACACTGGTACCATACCCCCGGTAGTCTCTTGGCAATGGGCAGGCTAGAGACAGGCCACCCCTAGTTTCCAGCGTTCATGTTCTGCTTCACTTTATGACTGTCTAAAGTCCAAAAGGGCCACAGCCCCCCTTCCTGGAAAACTGTGTCTCGGTGGAACCCCAGCCCCAATCCTCCTGTTGTCCGGCAAAGCCCCCCCACCAGGGGTCATAAAGGCAGCCTCCAGTCTGTTGCCACCCTCCAAATCCAGATGAACCTGGGGTGTCTGAAGGGCACAAGGCTGGGGACCCCATCTGAGTTCCCCTGAGATCTCCTTCCCACCAGACCCATTTACAAACAACGCCCAGAGCAAGCCACTCAGGAAAATCACAGGGCGTTTTTTTTGTTAAGACTT
>LOJH01002248.1:0-43832 GCA_001685095.1 Ellobius talpinus | reverse complement strand
CTTCCTGTCTGGTTGACCCACCTATACTTCCAGCCTGGCCAATCAGCGTTTATTCAAAATATGATTGACAGAACACAGACAATTTCCCATACCATATAAAGACATCCTAACTTTTTCTGCAGGATGAAATGACCAGTATGCCTCCTTTTTTTTGGAAAAAAAAATTACGTATGTATGTGTGTTGTATTGTGGGCCTTAAAGACAGGAGACAACTTTGAATTGTTCTCTCCTTCTACCATGTGTGTTCCGGGGATTGATTTAACCGTTTTCAGGCTTGGTGATAATCACTTTTACCCTCAGAGCAATTTCTTTGCTCTCCCCCTTTCTTTTAAACAGTTTTAGAAACTATTAATTTCAGAAGTCATTTCTGCTAGTATCAAGAAGCATTGATTATATTTTACCCAAACCTAGGTTGGATGGTGGTATGTCTGTTCAAACTTTAGTTCACTTGTTTAAGTTTCTGAAGTAAGTTTTATGCTGTTGTTTAGAACCTTATTTCCAACATACATGATGACTACATATTGATTAGTTATGAACTCATGGTAATTTTCAGTAAAATAGTTTTCTCACAGTCGATATGCATGATTTTTAGTATAGTAATCCTAGCTTTCTTTTCTGATACCTATTGTTTTGGTTTCATTTATTCTGTTTTCATAAATTAACTTTGCTTTATTTTATGTTTGTGTGGTCTTGGAGAGTATTAAAAAGCAATATAATTAAATTTTCCTTGAAACGACATTTCTGAAACATTTCATTGACTCAACTAAAAATGTCTATTCAATTTATCCAACATTTTATGGTACTCTTCATGTTCGCAATAATAGTGTGTATATCCCCATAATATTAAAATTACAAAAATTCACAGTTCATTCATCAAATGGGCAGCAGATAAGCTATGGAACTTTCTCTCATGTTACCTGATATTTTTCTTCTTTTGTTTTAGCACGCTTCCTGGGCTGTTACAGTCAATGGATTTATCAACACTGAAATGTTATCCTCCTGGCCAGCCAGAAAAATTTTCTGCATTTTTGGATAAAGTTGTTGGATTACAAAAATAAACTCTCAACACTTTAAAATACCCCTAAATCCAGTTCATGAAATGTGATAAAATCAAAATAAGTTTATGGCATGTATTTGTAGAACAATACAAATTAATATATTTACTATAAAAATAGAATATATAGAGAATTTTGTGGCATAAACATTGCAGTTGGGTCCAAATTCTAATCTCAGTAAGTTTATGAAGCTTCTCTAACATTATGTAGTGATGTAGTGAGTTCCTAACTTTGAAAATGTAGTCTTCACAGTTTTGTTCTAGAATCTTAAATGGATATTTGATTGCTTAAGCAACAACAACACCAAAACCCAGCAAAAACAACCTGGGCACACCTTTAATCCCAGCCCTTGGGCTGGGGAGGCTTAGGTAGGTGGATCTCTGAGTTCAAGGCCAGTCTGGTCTATAGATTAAGTTTCCGGACAGGCAGGGGTACACAGAGTAACTCTGTTTCCAAAAACTGAAACAAACAACCACAAAACTAAAAAAATTGAAAAATGTTAATAAAATCAGATATTAGTAACATGTTACTCTGAAGAAAAGAATAAAATGCTAACAATGTAACATTTGGTGAGAAAGTCAGCATCTGTTGGTTTATAATCTTGAGACAGCTTTTTTTGTATTATGCAGAGAAAAATGGGTTTACTTTGTGGGAGCTAATAGTTATCTGAAAAAGATGATCAAAGTAACTGATCTACTGTACTTCAACTAAGTTTTATTCTGAAGAATAAAGTAGATAAGTTCACCTTTTGAACTTCTGATCCTTCAAGTGTTGAGATTACAGGCACACACTACCACATCTGGTAATATTTGTTCCTATGAGAAGGGCTGGGGAGATAGCTCAGTGAATTAAGTGTACTTGGTGTACAAGTGTGAGGACCTGAGTTTGCATCCTCATAATCAACATTAGTCAGGGATGGTAGTGTGTATCTAGAATCCCTTTGCCTATGATGAGATGGTAGATGGAGACAGAATCTCTCAAAGACATTGGGCTAAGCAGCCTGGTATTCACAACAGTGAGTGGCAAAAAGAGACCCTGTATCAAACAAGGTGGCAATTAACCGTTGAGCCTGAGGTTTTCCTCTTATTTCCACCAGCTCACCATGGCACACATCCCTACATTCACATGAATACATACACACATGTACATAGAATGTGATAATCTTATCAATGCTTTAAAGAATAGAGAATAAATCCAAAAATATAACAGTATGACTTGGCTGTTTATTTACATTTTTAATTTTGTGTGTGTATGGATATGTTCATCTGTAAGTCAGAAGACAACTGGGATGTTTCTGTCCTTCAGCCATGTTAGTCCCTAGGATCAAATGTGGGTGTCTAGGCTTGGCAGCAGGACATTTGCTGGTGATCCCTTTCATTGGTCTATTCATTTGGATAGACATAGTAGGGTTTTTGAACTTAGGACCTCGCTCATGCTGGGTAATAGGCTCTGCCACTGAGCTACTACAATTCACATCTGGTGGCCGAAGCGAGCTCAGTAGTTGAGTTGTATTTCAGAGGACATAAGTTTGGTTCTTAAAATATATGTTAACTTAGAGGGCACGGGTTCTATTATCAGTATCCACATGGCGGGGTATCCTACCCCCTCTGGCCTTTGTGGACACCAGGCATGTGTGTGGTGCACAGATATACAGAAGAATAACTACATGAAAACACAATTAAATAATACCTTCTACAGTGATGAAACGTATAACAGAATTTGGCAATTTATGTTTTTATAAAAATTATTTTACAATTGTGTGGTATGTATAATTGCTTACATATATAGTTTTTAAATTACAAGAACTCTATAAAATTTCTGAGTTTGGTCTCAGAACTTTTAAGATAATATATTTAAGTCTAATAGTTCATTGGTAGAAATTTTAGATACAGTTTATCCATAAAAATAGAAATTTGAATTTATTTAATCTCTAGTAATCCTAAGAAATAGTTTCATTTTGTCCCATTTTGTAGATGAAGGGATCCAAGCAATGGGGGATAATCTGGGAATGATAATTGGAGCACTGAGTTCTTAGTGCATGTTCATCATTTATTGGTATAATAAGATAGTGTTTTAAATTATATCAATATCCCCAAAATTGCACATTTATGTTAGTTATAGACACAGGGCCTGTTTGGGTTTTTTACATTGCTATTTTAAAGTGTACTGTTATTCATAGACTCCATGGGGAGAAATTCTTCCAATTGGTTTACCTGATTACAAGTAAGTTATATGCTGTTGTTTTTTCTTAAATATTTGTGTTTTGAAGTTATCTTCTGGTACTATTTCCTTCATGTTTTTCTTGGTATTTTCATCATTCTCAAAGTCTTTATTACTATATCTTCTGATAGCTCAACAAGCATTCCTCAAGAACCTTTAATATTGCTTAAATAGGGATTGTGAATCTCAAAGATGGCAGTGTTTATTAAAGTTTTGGATTTGCCCTAAAATAATGCTTCAAAGAATTAATAATAACTTGTAGAACACCTTGTTTTAGAATGGTGATTCTTAAAATGAACTTTGTGCTAAGTGTAACAAGTGAGTCACACAGGACCATATAAAAATGTATGGTTACATTTATTAGAAATGTTCAGAATGGTAAATCTAAAGATAGGCAGACAACTACTAAATTGGTGAGATAGGGTAATTAGAGGATAATAGCTGTAAGATAATAGGGTTTCATTTTCAAGTGACAGTCTTCTCGAATTGTGGTGGATGTGTAACTCTGAATATATGAAAAATTATTTTAATTCTACACTTACGATGAATGTTAGAAATTAACCAGGTCCTCCCCCCAGTGTTTGTGTAGCACTGGTTGTCCTGGAACTAGCTTTGCTGGCCTCGAAATTACAGAGGTACACCTGCCTCTACCTCCTGAGTGCTGGGATTAAAGACCACTGCCTGGCAAAATTAACCAGTTTTTTAAAAGAGTATAATTCCGTAAATTTTAGTGAAACTGTTGGGAAAGATTTTCAGATTTTTATCTTTCCAAATGTTTGTTGCCAATGCCTGTTCCACCACAGCCCCAGGTGATTTTTATCAAGATTTGCCTCTTGGCATATTTCATATCACACCTTTTGCATCTGGCTTTTTGGGGCTGGTTTTTCCACACTCTTGTTCACAGTTGTTTTATAGCCTTCCCAGTACATGTGTAATTGTCTCATTGTGGTTTTAATTTGCATTTTTTATGGCTAATTGTGCTGAACATTTTCTAACTACTTATTAACCATTTTTACTCACTTCGCTTTTTAGACAGAGACTCTAGCCCAGGTGGGCCTCAAACTCTTGTTTAGTGGAAAATAACCTTAAAATCCTGGTCTTGGAGCTAGCTCCTAAAGCTGGGATAGTATACACAAGACAAGCACCTTAACTATATTGATAACTTCCCCTTCATTTACCTTTAGTAAAACACTAAGATATTTTGCCCATTGAAAAAAAACTAGATTGTTCATTGCTAACTATATGTGTAGTAGAGACCAGCCTCAAACTAACTATGTAGTGGCGGGTGGTTGTAAATGTCTGAAATCCTGACTCTACTGGAGAGCTGAGGTTAAAGCCTTGTGCCTCCATGCCAGTTTTATGTTTTCCTGAGGATTGAACTTGGGGTCTCTAGCGTGCTAAGCAAGCAGTGTATCAGCTGAGCTACATCCCTAGTCGTTTTTTATAATAACGTATATATTTTCAATACAAGTATATATATATATATATTTTTCAATACAAATATTTCTTTGATAAATATATGATATGCATGTATTTTACCCTAGTTTGTAACTTCTGTTGTCACCTGTCTGACAATTTCATTTGTATAGCAAAAGTTATTTTGTGAAAGTACAATCTATGCTTTTCAACAACTTTGCCTAATCCAAGGTATTAAATGTTTTCTCTTAAAATATTTTTAAGAACTTTGATTTTATGTATTGATTTCCAAATATTTGTAGGTCAGAAGCTAAAATATACAATAAAAAAGGGCACAGAGGGGCTGGGCTCCCTTGAAGCTTTTCTCTTACTGTCTTAACCCTCCCTTGGGAAGCAGCTATCAGGATAAACATCGAAACTTTATAGATCTATTCGCTTTGCATTAACTAACAAAACAAAGCCTGAGATTTAGGTCTAGGGTTAATTTTTGTATTACAAATGGCTAATTCTTGCACCACTTGATATAAATATTCTATTATCTATTATATTGCCTTTGTTCCTTTGTCAAAAATAAATTTTGTCTGTTGCTTGGTTTCCTAGTATGTACTTTTCTTTCTCTTGTCTTTTTGTTGAGTATTTTTCTGGTCTTTGTTTCTTGGTTTCCTCTATATTTTGATTGCCTTTCTGACCCCTTCCCCTCCAGTTCTTTTTTCAAATGGAAGTATATGAATAGGATTTGTTGAGGTTTTATATACCCATGTTTAAAATTCAGAAGATATCAAGAATTTGTATTTTGTCTTTACTTGTAGAATATGACAAAATGAATCAACTTTTTAATTGTAATCCTAAATATGTCTTTCTTAGTGAATTAGTGATCTTAAAAAAATGATGGTTTCCCTATAACCAAACAGTATAGTTCAGAACTTGTACAAAAAAGTTCCTGTGTATTATGGTTTCTTTAGAAAAGAAACAAGGTAATATGAAATTGGTATGGTAAGGGAAATCAAGATTATTCCTTATCATGATTTTATTTCATTCTTAAATTATAAGTGATGGTCCCTGTTTCTTCTATAGACAGCAGTCTTAATTACTGCTGACTCACATAGAATAACAGTTTTGATAGCTACTTTACATTGCAACATCTTTAAAGTCAACTTTTTTCTTTCATTTAGAGTATACTATTATTTTTGTCAAACCCATGTAGGTAGGACCTTACATATTTAATTTAATGTGTTATCACTGTACAAATAGGAAAGGTACAAGTTTAACATTTCTAGATCAATAGGAAAAACAAGCATTTGACTTATTTATTTATTTGGGATGCTGGTATTGAATCTAGTGTGCAAGCTTTATTATTGAGCTGTATGCCCCTAAAACTTAGTTTTTTAACACTTTAAGTATGAGGGTTGTATTTTGACATTTAAGTAAAAATAATACTTGGATGTCAAACAAAATTGTAGAAATGGAGCCCCCCAAGATTCAGAGAATTTTTTTCTGCAAAGTACACTAACATGTAACAACATGTCAGACATGTTAAGGGGCTGTCAAATCTTAAATGTACATTTAAAAAAGTTTCTGTTTAAGATATTTCATTTCATGCTGCTTTCATTGTTTCCACTTTTTAAAGATTTATTTTTTAATTACATATATTTGTGTGGATATGTGCACTGTATATGAGTGCAGATGCTCATGGGTACCAGAGGAAGTACAGGTGGTTGTGACCCACTTGGTGTGGGTGCTGGGAACTGAACTCTAGTCTTTTGCAGCACATGCTTTTAGCTGCTGAGCCATCTCTGGCTCTCATTGTTTTCAGTTAAAAACTCCCTGTTTTGTTAGTACTCTGCAGCAGCTTGACATTCTTCAAGAATTATATCGGGATTTCCTAGTAGTATGAGTGGATTTATTTTCAGTGGTTCTAGTAGACAATTTTTTAAATCTAGAATTGACTGAGTTGACTTTATTCTTATACTTGAAACAGTTGCTTGGTATTTACTTTTCTTTAAGTGATCTTTGTCCCAGCAGATAAAGGTCCCTCCCCTTTTCTTTGTCTTTTAAAAAAGATGCTCTTAGTACTAAAGAGAATTAGTTAAATACCCCACCCCTACTTTAAACTCTGGAGGGCTTCTGAAGGACAGAAGTTATGGAAATTCTGGGAGTGCTCTCAGTGCTATTCGTGGAGTAAGCTGTTTTACACACGTGAGGCTTTTTATAATTTTTGCAGCCTCCTGAAGTAACTTCCCCAAGCTTTTCTTCAGATCCCCAGAGTTCAGCTGCTTAGTCACTTTTTATGCCTTTAGCTGATTTTGGTAGTCCTACCTTTCTGTAACTGTTTAATTTTTTTCTTCCCTTGTTTCTCAAGTTTCTTATTCTTTGGAGCATCTGCTCTTCGTTTTGTTTTTCCACAGGGTCCTGTCTTGTCCTGCGCCAGTCATCCTCTTGCTTCTGCTTCTGGAAATTGCCAAGATTCTTCAGCCCTGCCGCACCTGCCTTCTGCCTAGACCTTGAGCTGTTTCGGATACCTGCCTACACAACTTGCCGGCATTGCATAGTCCTCCCTGCATTCTGTGTTTTCTTCTTTTTCACCCCTCTGTTCCTTTCTCCTCATCCCATGCACAATGCATAAAGGTTGGAAAAACTGCGGCAAGAAGTCTTTGAGTGAGGCATCAATGGATGAATATTTAGGCAGTTTAGGGCTGTTTCGGAAGGTGATTGCCAAGGATGCCTCTTGCCTTTTTCGGGCTATTTCAGAGCAGGTAAATATAAATATGACAACTGGATAATATCTTGTTTGTAAGTTTTCAGAGTGAGATGTGGCATGTTCGAGTAGCTCCATCTGTAGCATACTGAAAGAAACAAAAGCATTACCTTTTCTGTTTTTTCAGTGATAATATCCAGGCCTGCCTGAAAAGTACAGTGAAATACTGTGCTATTGCTGATTAGAGCAAATACTGTTTTCCTGTGCCTACTTTTCTGCTTTTCATTTTCAGTTTGTAATGGGGGAGGGGTAAATTAATGTGGGGTTAAAGAAAACTTCAAAATGAATCTCAGTTGTTTGTAAGCATGTCCTCCCTTTTGTTTTATGCATAAGAAAAAGATTAATACATTGTGCCATTATGAATTTGAAAGTCTAGGAGAGAATTATTAGCCTTCAATCTTACTAGAGATGACCATTCGTAAGATGAGGCATGGCTTCTTTGCCTTTGGTGAAGATCAGGTGTAGTAACAGATGAACTTAATTTTTCTGTTTCCAACATGTGTTCTAGATTAGGAAACTAAATGTCTAAATTCATTGTGTTAATTGAGAAGCTTCTATTTCAAATGACATGACAGTGATAAAGTCTTATCTTTTATAGCTGTTTTACAGCCAGATCCATCATTTATACATCAGGAGAGCTTGTGTCTCATATATGAAGGAAAATCAAGAAACTTTTGAGTCTGTAAGTAGTATATATGCACTGAACAGAGTTGTTGGTAATGTGTGTAGTAACTGGGCAATTTTTTTTTCGTATTTGCCTCCTTCCCTTGGAGGTTTGTTTTCAATTTTCTCAACAGGTTTCAGTGAACTGTAAAGTAATGTAAAGGCTTCTTTAAATCTTGTTGATTAGTTTCATCCACACCTGGGAGAAATACTGTTCCTGACATTGAGATGCAAGACTTATGTTCTAATAATGCAGCATATCTCAAGTATTTTGTGCATACACCTAACACTGGGGCTTTTTGTTAAACTATACCTTCTGATGCAGTAGGTTTGAGCAGAGGCTTCTGATTTCTGCATTTTAATCAAACTTGTAAATTAAGGGTGCTATTACTTCCTAGACCATAGTTTGCTTAACAAAAGATGTGTTAAACATACTTTTCAAAGCTTGATCTTCCGCTCCCATCCCCCTAGAAAAGTTTATGCTATATTTAAGTGTCTTTTCAGTAAAAATTAGAAAAAATACCAACCAATCTTAAGGGCACAAGGACACCTATGGGTGTGATAGATAAATTCATTATCTTAAATCTCTGTTATACATTACTGTGGTTTCATGGTCAAAATTTGTGCTATTTAAATTACTCTATTTAGTTCATGCTAGGTATATATCAGAACTATAGAGAATGTGAGTTTTAAATCAGTTTTTTTATGGAGGCATATTTTACTTACAATAAGATCATTCATTTTAAGACTAACAGTTTTAGTTCTGAACCATTTAAAAAGTCATTGCAGCTGTCATCAAAAGCAAGGTAGACCATATCCACCACCAGCAAAAGTTTGTTGTGCCCAGGGCTTTTTTTTTGATACCAGTGAAATTCTCTTTATATTATTTTAACTTTGTATACATGTCTCCTATCAAGATTTTATCCTTAATGATTGTTGGTCTTGCTTAATTGATTAAAATTGTAAAGTTACTTAAAGTTGACATTTTAAAAGAAACTGGAAGGCAAAGCATTTGATGAAATCCACTAATATGTAGACAGCTTCTGAGATACCTTTTTCCACTCAAGACTTTTGTGTATTTGTTGATCTGGAGGTGCTGTGAATTAGTCATTTAATCCCATGTACAGACTGCAGATTATATTTAAGACTATATATGTCTACATACATATACATATGAATGTGATAACAATAAAAAAGTCATGAATTTGATAGAGTGGGGAGAGGTATATGAGAGGGCTTGGAAAGGGAGAAATAACAAATATAATCTCAAATAAAAGTCATTAGATACTGATATCTGTAGAATATAATCAGATTGCAGTAAAATCATATATTTGGTTAAGTCAAGTTTTTTTTTGTTTTGAAGTATGTGGAGGGATCTTTTGAGAAATATCTTGAACGGTTGGGAGATCCCAAGGTAAGTTCAAACATGAGAATATCATCTTTTCATGGTTGTTTGAAATAGTAACCCAAACATATTTTATGTCTTTAATGCCTCAAAGTATTTAAATATTTAACTGTGTTGAATAACAATTATTGGATAAGAAGCAATGGCCTGTTTGTGTTGATTATTGAGAATTGTGTTGACAGTTTCTGTAGCCTGCTGAGTGTACACAGTGCTTGAGAGAAGGACAATGTTGGGAAACACTTAAAGACTTTTTGCTTTAATGGGAAAGAAGGATGGTAATGTTTACTAATTTTTAAAAATTAAAATTTTCCTGATTGGTAGTTCTCTTTTGCAGAAGGAAGATTCATAATAATTTAGAAATACTTTTATTTGATGATAGTAATCAATTTTTAGTTAAATGACATTTAGTAAATACTGTGCCACCTTTTTTAAAATAGTAGTTATACTTTTATACTTTTAAAATCATGTAGTTATTACCTTATGGCTAAGTAGAATTTTGGGTCCATTTGAGTTTATATTATAGAGTCGCTAGCTATCTTAATTTTCTTATTCAGAACAAATTACAGTGTGTTATACAAATACTTTACTTGAAACATCAAGTAGCTGAAAAATGTTGAAAACACTACTTAATAGTTCTGAAAGTTTATCAAAATTCTGTATTTATATTTAGGAGAGTGCTGGCCAGCTGGAATTAAGAGCTCTTTCTCTAATTTATAAGTAAGTTGTACCAGAGGGAAAATGAAAGAGGGAAAATATGAACATGAGTGAGAATGACTGTGTATAACTAAGATTTCTGTCAGAGTCCCTTTAGGACAGGTTAAATTTAAAATCCATTTGATAGAGTTCTTGGGTGAAGAACCTTATTGCTAGTTCTGTCCTAGAATTTGTGTCTCTTTGAAAGGAAGATTAAATGTAAAACAGGTGTCCTGGGATTTGCTTATAATACTAGAACTGAGCAAGGGAGGCTGAGGCAAGATGATGCTGAGTTTAAGACCACCTTGGGGTACACAACAAGATGTTATCTCAAGACAAACTAAGAGGCTGAAAATTCTATACTGGTAATATTTCCAGTAGGAAATCAGGATAGCTGTCTTTTTAAACTTATGAATGCTTGACTTTTTTTTAATATGTTGTCACTAGGGTAGTGTCATTTCTATTTTAATGTTAGAACAAAAATTTTAGATACTTCAATAGTTGAATGATCTTTCAATTGTTCACATTATGTTTTGATAATAAAACTTCATGGGGAAATTAAGAAAAGTCTTACAAGGCTCCTTAAGGCCTTACAGTTATAGCTATCTTATGTATATACTAAATAATCTCTTCCCACCTACCTTTGTTTTCTACTTGTAGTCGAGATTTCATTCTTTACCGGTATCCTGGAAAGCCACCAATACATGTCACAGATAATGGCTTTGAAAAAAAGGTAAGAAAATGAATGTTGACTGAAATATAGTTGAATGATGCTGCTGGTTTACCACAATATTAAGAAATAAGCCTTTTGACCTAATTAGTGAAACAGTAAACCTAATCTTGAGGCCCAATGTGGTACCATTGTGCTATTGAGTCACCTAATAAACATTGTCTAACTGGTAATATTGTACGCTAGCAGCCTTTCCCTCTCTAGTTTGTCATTCTCATTGGTATTAGCTACCTTTTAAACAGATTCTTATCACCCTTTAATAAGAAAACCCACAAAACTACATAAAACCCTAGTTTGCTCCTCATTGACCAGAGGAAGTTAGGTGTTCAGTGTCATTTCATTGTCTTTTATCCTTAGTCTACATGACATGTTTCCTGCTAGTTTAACTTTCCTACAGTCCATTGTTTCATCCTCTAATTGTTAGTTCCTTGGAAACATTCCCAACTTCCCTGAAGCTCTTTTCTTCTGTTTATTCCCTGGTTGGTTTCCAAGTCATGTAGTTTTATCTCCTCATCTTTACATTTGTATTTTCCTCACCTGCAAAGTATCTTGAGGGTTTTACAGTTTAGTAAAGTGCTTAGAAAATAGCCCAAAGTAGCTGTGTTTCAAAATGCTCAGCTGGTAATCAACTTTCTTTTCCAACAGAGTATCCCAAAAGGTTTTTAAGAAAAGGGTTTTAAGTACTCAGTCAGTGAATATGGGACTGTGCAATATTTCAGTTTTGAAATCTTATTTCAGACCATGGAACATAATTCTGGTAATAGTTTACGATGACAAGACAAGAATAGACCTGAGAACTTTGATGTTATAGTAATTTAGGCAAAAGATCTAAACTAAGGAAGTGGTATTAGGATTAGAGATAACTGACTGGAGATGGAGATGCTTTAGAAAAATATAAATGGGGTCACTTATTTTACCAGTGGCGATCATCTAATTTGTTCAGCAAACATGGTGCCCCTATAGTATTAACAAATGCTTTTCTGGACTTTGAGGATACCAGTACTTGATTAATGAAATCTTTTTCCTAGGAGCTTTGGGGGTATAAAGACTTTCATGAAATAGTTAACTGCAATTAAATGATTAGTTTCATACTACAAGTAATACATAAAATGGACATAGAAGGAAGATACCCACTTAAGCAAGTTAGAATGCTTCATTGTGGTAGTGACACATTAAAAATCTAAGTCCATCAAATGTGAAGGTCAGTCTCTTCACAGGGAACCTTATATGCAAAGGCATGGAAGCAAGATACCCTTTGGGGATTTAATTAATTGAATGTGGAGGGGAGTGCACAGAAATATAGGCTAGAGCTGAATAATGAGGGGTAGAATAGGCCTTGTTGAAAATTTGTCTTTTCATTGTACAGAATATTTAACCAAACAAAGCTTTTCTCGTTATTATGAAAATTTTCAAACTTAGACAAAGGAATTAAGAAGCATTCATGTGCCTGCCACCACTAGTCTCTTAACACATATATTTCCCCCTCCATAAATTCACCAATCCATTTTTTTTTAAAAAAACATCTTAGTTGAAGTAAATTTTGGACATCAGTGCACTTACCTCTTAATACTAACTTTAAAAATTTTAAGCGAAAGTATGAAATAATCAAAATTGTTGAAGAAATAGCATGTGTATATTTGAGCAGCAGACAGCTTCAGATGAGATTTGGAAATTTAGATCTTATCCAGGGATCTTCAAACTTTCTATTTCTCTCCCTATGCTTGATTCTGAATTTTTTCTTAGAGCATAATTCATAGAATAATATTGTAAATATCTGTATACTCACCATCTAGTAGTTCTTATCATTGTACAGTTCCATTTTTAAATGAGTCTTGTTCATTTTGTGGATTACGACATAGTGGGAACTGTTGTCTGTTAGAACCGTAAGAATATAGAAATAATGAGAATGTTGTATGTACAAGCTAAAGTAGCATATTTGAGACATGCATACTGTTAGTATATAATTAGAAAAATGATATACTCTCTAATTTCCATTGCTGTATTGTATTGCTTTTCATTTTTTTAATGTATGTAGATAAAATCTTTCTAATTATGCAATGTACGGAGCTGGCTTAATTTTTATTTTATGTATATGTGTGTTTTGCCTGAGTGTATAATCTGTACCACATGTGTGCCTGGTTCCTGAGGAAGCCAGAAGGAGGTAGCAGATTCTCTGGAACTGCAGTTATGTGGGTGTTAAGAATTGAGCTTGGGCTCTCTGGAAGAGCAGCTAGTGCTCTTCACCACTAAACCCTTTCTGGAGTCCCTTAAATTCAGTGTGCAAATAATCAAAATGTTTGATAATAAGAGGAAACATTGCCCATGGAAAATGCGGTATACTTAATACAGGAAATAAACGTGTGTTAAATAAACAGTAAAATAAATTTGAGATCCATTCCAGAGCCTACAAAATTAACATAAATAAATGAAATTAAGAAAACTTGACTGGTTGAACTCTAAAGAACTTTTCCATTCATTGAATTTTTTGTCACCATTCAAAATGTGTGATTTCATTATGGTATTTTCATGTGTGTATTTCATGATAGCTTTTTTCTAATTTATTCCCATTCCCTGCTACCTTCTTCCACTTCTTCTATACTGTACTTCTTCTATACTAGTGTGCTTCCTCATGCAGAGTGAATCCTGATTTTATTTCATATGAATTTTAGCCTCATTCTCCCACCACTTTTAAGCTTTCTTTCTTCCTGCTCATGATTTCCTTTCTATTTTCATGACACACACATATAAATCGAAATCTAGATTCTGCATATGGGAGTAAATGTATTTTTCTTTCTGAGTCTTGCTTATTGTGACTAATGTAACAACCTCAGTTATACCCATTTTCCTAGAAATTCCATGATTTCATTATGACTGACTAAAATTTTGTGGTATACATGTACCACATTTTCTTTGTCTATTTTCGTCTGTTGGTAGATGTCTAGGCTTGGTCAATTTCTTACTTTTGTGAGTAGTGCAGAGTAAACATGGATGTACAGCTATCTAATATATTTACTTAGAGTCCTTTGGGTATATGCCCAGGAGTGATAGAGCTGATTCATATAGTAGTTCTAGTTTTAGTTTTTTGAGGACCTGCCATACTGATTTCCATAGTATTTTGTACTGGATTACATTCCCACTAGTATAATGTATGTGTGTGGGTTCCTTTCTCCCAACGTCTTTGCCAGTGTATTTTGTTGTTTTCTTTTTAAGTTTTAAAATATTATCACGTGTATGTGTAGTATATGCACGTGTTCATTTTGTTTGTGGGTACATTTGCCAGTGTACTTGCGATGGCCAAAAGTTGATCTTAGAAATCTTCCTGTTTCCACGCTATTTTTAAAAGAGACTTAAAAATTTTTAATTGTGTTTATGTGTGTACATCTGTGTGGCTTGTGGGCAGAAGAGTGCCAGTGCCTGCAGAGGCCAGTGGTGTCAGATCCCCTGGAGCTGGAGTTAATTAGGTGTTGTAGGTAGCCTGATGTGCATGCTGGGAACTGAACTCAGGTTCCTTTGCAACAGTGATAAATGCTCTTTACAACTGAGCCATTTTTTTAGCCTACTCTACCTCATTTTTGAGAGACAGTCTCTTACTGAACCTGAAGCTTGTCATTTCAGCTAGTGGATCACCACTGAGCTCTGGAGACTTGAGCTATTGTGCCAGGTTTTATGTAAACATGGGGCATCTGAACCTTGGGTATACATGTGTGCCGAACAAACACTTTACTCATGGAATCATTTATGTATCCCTTGTTTTCTTGATGATAGCCATTCTGCTTGATGTAAGATGGAGCCTCAGACCCATTGTAATTTGCATTTATCTCATGGCAATGGATGTTTAACATGTTTTAAAATATTTTATTGGACACGTGTTTTTTCTCTTGAACTATCTGTTCAGTTCGTTAGTCCATTTATTAATGGGAATTTTTTTAATCCATATAGTCTATATATTCTGTTTGATAGGTAGTTTCCAAAATTTTCCCATTTTAGAGGCTTTCTTTCCACTCATGATTGTTTGCTCTACTTTGTAGAAGCTTTTCAATTTAATATCATCTACTTGTAAATATTTTTCCTGTGTTCTTAGAGTTCTTTTCAGAAAGTCTATGCCTATGCCTACATCTTGAAGTTTTCTAAACATTTTCTGCTAGTTTCATAGTTTAGGGTTTTACATTAAGGTCTCAATTCATTTGGGTTGCCTCTCTTTTAAATCTAGTTTGATTTCTTGTTTATGTGGTGCATGGATTCCCCAGCACTGTTTGTTGAAGAGGTGGTCTTTTACCCATGTATGCTTATCATCATCATCATCATTTTTACACCCTGACTGCAGTTTCCCCCCATTCTTCCCAGTCCACCCCCCTATGTCCCCTCTGCTCAAACCCCAATATCAACCAAAAATAGAATATCAAGTTTTAGTAAACTAAACATCTTCCCATGTATTAAGGCTGGATGAGGTAATTTGGCAGGAGGAAATCCTCAAAGCCAGTAAAAAAGTCATACAGCCCCTTCTCCCACTGTTAGCAGTCCCACAAGAGTACCAAACTATTCAACTGTAACATATGTGCTGAGGGCCTCAGTCCCATGCAGGCTCCCTGGTTGTTGGGTCAGTCTCTGTGAGCACCCATGAGCCCAGGTTAAATGATTCTGTGAATTTTCTTGTGATGCCCTTAACCCCCCACCCTGGCTCCTACAATCCTTTCTTCCTCTCTTCAGCCTGATTCCCTGAGTTCTGCCCAATGTTTGGTTGTGGATCTCTGTAAAGTTTTTCCTTCAGTTTTCTCTCTGACAACTGGATGAGGCATTAATCTGTGATCCAGTGTGTATTTTTAACACATTCAAAAATTTGGTAGCTGTAGCATTGTATGTTTATTTCTTGGTCTTTTATTCCATCAAGTTGCTTGTCTTTGTGTCAGTACCATACAATTTGTGTTATTAAAGCTCAGTGTTATATTAAAATATTAATTTTTAAATATTATATTAAAGTATTAATAGAAATAATATATTTAAAAAGATAAAACTTTCTTTTATCCTTCTTTTCTGTATGTGTCTGGGGAAATTGAGAATCAGACCTAAGTTGTTAATGTATTTCTAGCTATGCTGGCACTTTAAATTTATTTATATTTGTGGTTCTATAATTGCCAGGTCATCCTACATGGTAGGCAAATACTGTACATTTAAGCAAAACCTTTAGCCACAGAATCTGTAAGATTTATATTTGATCTTGTGAGTTTGAGACCAGTCTGATCTACAGAGTGAGTTCCAGGACAGCCAGTGCTACACAGAGAAATCTTGTCCCTTGTTTCAAAAAAAAGATTAATTTTTAATCTCATGCATTAATTAATTAATGTCATGCATTCCTACATGAGATTTTTTTTGAGTTTTCAATTGGAATTGCTCTTTCACTAGTGCTTGATTCAAAACATTTTTGAGCAAAAATTTTAAAAATGTTTACAGCTATTACATGAACAAATTTTGTCATAGGAAACATTTACTTAAAAGTTTTAGTTTAATAAACACAGCCCTGGAATTGTTTTGAAAAGGCCTGAGAATTTAAGGAATCAGCTAAGAAGTTAACACTTTGTTTTTGTAGGCATATCAGTAACTTACAATTTTTCTGGAAATGTCCTTTCTCCATAGTATATTCTTCATATTCTATTCTGCAGTGATTTTTCTTTTACCCTTTTGAACAAATTGATGTTTGTCCTTTTTTCACTCTGTCTAGATTTTGGATAGTTGGATACTGGGATATTTTACAAAATTTCTCCAGTTATTCTGAGAAATTAAGATTGGACTTCCGACATCTATTAGGCTTTCTGTTTTGTTCAGCAATTGAATTTGTGAAAAATTCCATCTAAATGCAAGTCCATCAGTCAGGACTTGTTTAGTGAATTTCGGGAATGTGATTGAGGCTGGTGTTTTCAATCTTGTTACATAAAAGTCATAGTTTCTTTCTGAAGTGTAGATTGTATTTTCTTATTTCTACATTTGCTAAATGTCTTAAGAATAAAATTCAATTTAGTTTATTAACTGCTGATTTCCATCTTAATTTTATGGTTACAAAAGATATGTTAACAATAACAATTATTCTGTATGTTTTTCTTTAGATTCTTCTCTGTTATTCAAAGAATGGCCACTATGATTCTGTGTACTCAAAAGAATTTCAATCAACTGCAGGAATTTGCCAAGGTATAATAAGTAAATGTATGTGTGTGATTTCAGATGATTTGTTACCAGTCTTTAAACTGAAGGACTTTTAAAACATTGTTGCTACCTATAGAACCTAAATGCTGGCTTATGAATGTTTTAACATTGTTATGAAGAGCCTTATTTTGACAATTCTGATTTTGGTTCTTTTTCTTCCTTCAGCTATATTATTTGAAATGCTTTATAAAGATGTATTTGCTGTGGATGAAGAACTATTGAAAACTGGAGTTGATTTGTTTCGAAGTTGTTCCAGGAGAAACAAAAACCATGCTTTGACTGGAAATGTAGAAACCAGTACTGATCAGAAGAGCTCAACCCAGGATAGGTACTAAAAGAAAAAGGTTGTCAACTCTATGATTAAGGGTTGTCAGCTCTATGATTTCATACTTCTTTGAGTTAGCATCTGAAAGTAGAAATAGCCTGATTACATATGTGCACATATATGTATGTTAGGGATAAATTGTTTTTAATTGGAAGACAAAAGTTTATCAAATTGTATTGTGAAATGCTTAGACTTAGAGCTCAGTTAAAGTTAGAATCATCTTTTTTTAGAAGAGACTTTAGAATTAGCATTCTCCAAATTTAGTTATATATAAGTTATTTGTTGATTAGGCAGATTTCTGTACCTTTTGTCATAACATATGAGGTCAGGTTGGGTTTAAGAATCTACTTTAAGAAGACAATATGACATCCAGGTCAGTTATCTGGCTTAGCAGCTAGTACCTGTACCCACTGAACCATCAGAAGAATATTTTTTCAAGCTTATTTGGGAGCATGAGGAGTGGCAACAGTTTTGTCCAAGTGAAGATTTCTTCATTCTTTGCTAATTTTTAAGGGCTTTGGATTTATGGAAGCTACAGTAGTTAAGAGGCAATATTATTACAAAGTTGCCAGCTTAAAACAACTCATTCATGCTCATGTGGTTTAGAAATAATGCCATGGCTTAGCTTACACTTCTGTTAATCATGTCACAAGACTGTAATGAAGAAGCTGTCCAGGACTGAGTTCTTAACTGGATTTGGGAAATACACACTCAAGGTGCCTCGTAGCATTTTATTCTTTCTAGTTAATTGATAGCTTTAGTTTTTTGTTGTTGACTGATAGGAAGAGTGACCTACTCTGAATTTTATGAACATGGCTACTTACTTTTGTACTGGCAACAGGGGAAAGAGATACCATCAAAATGGGTGGGCAATATGGGGTATTTGTATATGTGTCTATTTGTAATGTGATTACATAAGTTCTCTATGATTAGAAGCAGTTTGATGGCAGAGGAATTAGAAGCTGTGAACATTTAAAAGTGAGGATTACAGGCCCATCTTAATAGAAAATAATCTGCTAAGTATTTTTTAATACATACTTAACATAGAAACCTAATGAGGATGTGTTGAAAACTTGCTCCAGTTTTTAGAATTGAACTACTTACCACTGAGTGGTGTGACGTAGTTGAGACATAGAGAAACAATTGCTGCATTTATATAATATTTTCTCTGAATCTTTTCAATTAGAGTCAAAGAGATTGGTTCCAGCTCCAGTGTCGAAAATACACCAGAAGACAGTAAGCAAGGAACAGAAGAACAGAAGGTTTGATATTTTCTCAGGCAGAGAATGTTCATACACTTGTCTTAGAGCACCTAACTTAAAATAATTAAAACAAGATAGTCCATTCTAATTATCTAGAGCCAAGAAGTTTATTTTTTCTTTTGTGGAAATCCTACTTTTCTAAATATGTAAAATATGTACTTTGTGATAATTTTTCTTTTTTTTAAAGGATTTTATTTTTTATGTATACAGTATTTTGTCTGCAAGTCTCCCTGCAGGCCAGAAGAGGGCACCAGATCTCATTATGGATGGCTGCTAGCCATCATATGGTTGCTGGGAATTAAACTCAGGACCTCTAGAAGGGCAGTCAGTGCTCTTAACCACTAAGCCATCTTTCCAGCTCGATGATTTTTATTCTTAAGTAGTAGAATTTTCAAAACTAACTCTGAACACTTAGAGTATTTTAGAAACTTTTATTTTGAAATTAAAGTAATAATACAAATTTAATACTTAGTTTGTAGTCAATATTCTGATGATATTGCTTCATTTTATCAAGTGACCTATGATTATAAAATTACATGCTAATCATCTTAAAACTTGAAGAGACAGAAGAAATATTTCTATATGTAAAACATACTTGATTTTAGACACGTTTTGCTCTTTTAGTCTCGTTTTTAAATACATGGTAAATTTTTGTGCTTTTTTGTATTAATAACAATGGAAAGGGGAATTATGTACACTTTTAAAAAGAAGAGATGACCTTTGATTCATTTTTCACAAAAGGATGACTTTAAAGATGATGAGTTTATAGCATTACTAATTTTGTTTCAGTTTCCAGAAACTCCATTGAAGATTCCCTTTCCTTATAAAGTGCTGAAAGGTCTAGCTCCAGAAATCTATCGCAATATAGAATTTGATGCTTGGTTGGACAGTAGAAAAGGTAATAAAGTATCAGCAGGGTAACTCTTAATCCCAATAGATACGAAAGATCATATTTTAAGTTATTTCTTAGAAGACATGCTTTCATCAAACAGTTTGTCTTAGTTGGGGTTTCAGTTGCTGTGAAGAGACATCATGACCACAGCAACTCTTATAAAGGAAAACATTTAATTTGGGTGGTTTGATTTTAGTTCAGAGGTTTAGTCCATTATGGTCATGGTGGGGAGCATAGTGGCATATAAGCAGACATGGTGCTGGAGAAGGAGCTGGTACATCTTGATCCAACAGACAACAGGAAATGATCTGTCTCACTGGTCGTGCTTCAGGCATATATGAGGACGTTAGACCCGCCTCTAAGGTGACACACTTCCCCCAAGAAAACCATACTTCCTAACAATGCCACTCCCTATGAGATTATGGGGGACAAATTAAATTTCAAACTACCACAGTTTAAATAAAAAAGATCAAAGGAACCTAGTACTACCTTACCTGTATGTGGTTTAAATTTATGAAAAGTACATTTATAAATGGAGCTATATGTTTACCTGGGACTAAAACTGTGATGATGTACAGAGAAAGCCTGTAGGTAACTTCAAGAGTACGATGGATGTTTAGTGAATGGAAAAAAACTCATCCAAAATTTAGGTATTGTGATTATGTTGGTTGATAAATAAATCAGGACAGCGCATGAGTTCTGACCTCACACATTTTCGTGTGGTCCATGAGCTGAGAATGATATTTGCATTTTTATTTTTTATTTACTTTTTTGAGACTTGAAAATTATATACCTCAAACCTCAGTGTTTATTAAATATTTTAAGAATGGAATATTTTTATTAATTTTATTCATTTTTGCATACATATCTATGTATACTCAGTACTAAAGGTGCATTGCATGGGAAGACAAATTTTGTACCCTTGTTATTTGATTTTTCAAGACAGAATTTCTGTGTAGCCTGGCTCTCCTGGAACTTGCTTTGTAGACCAGGCTGGCTGTGAACTCAAGATCTTCTGCCTCTACCTCAAGAGTGCTGGAATTAAAGATTTTTGCCACCATCACCCAGTCTAGAGTACAAATTTTAAATGTTCAATAACAAGTGCCCTCATCCACGGAGAACTGATTAATTTTTAAAGTTTAGTGACACAAAATATCTAAAATTGGCTGTCTGGCTCTTTATAGAACATATTTATGAAAATAACTTTTTAGTAAAAGTAACTCTTAATGTAGATTCTTGTTTTCTGTAGATTATATAATTGAATTCATCAAACTAGTCCTTAATATACTGCTTGCACGGGATAATATCTCACATTCAACTTCTTGAAGTTTGATGAATTCAGCATGGTTAATTAGAATGAAGTTAAGACCTTGTATAACATAAAGTAAAAGAAATACTTATAAGTACTTACACACATGTGCATGAGGCTTCTTGGTATTACTTTCAAATTGTGACTTTTGTGTTTAACCAAATCTGAAACTACAAATTTCTACTTAAGTGTGCTTTAAATTTAAATTGCAGAACTGATTTTGCAGGTCTGTTTAATAAATTGACCATAGTAATAACCCATCAAGGGTGTTAGAATGACCCTTTGGGACATTTCTTCTACTAACAGCATCATTAAGTACATTGTGTTAAAGTAAATGAGGTAATTAAATAATGTGCAGTAAGAAAGGATTCAATTGAAGTTTTAATCTTTTTCTTTAATAGAATTTCAAAAACCCGATTGCATAGAATATGCTGGAAGACGTTACCATTTAGGGGACAAGTGTCAGGTCAGTTCCTTCTTTAAAGATAATGATTTGTACCTTTAACCATTAACATGGGTTGATTATCCTGGGAATAGTGATGCATGTCTGTTCCTATCTCTCAGGAAGCATAGAAAGGAGAATCATACATTCAAGGCCAGGTTGAGCTTTTTCAGACATTGTCTGAAAAAACAAGGGTTGAGGGTATAGCTCTCAGTTGTAGAATACTTGGCCAGCCTGTCTAAGGCTCTCGATTGTATCCCCAGCTCAACAACAAAAACGTTGATGAAGAGTTCTTTACAAAATGCTAGAAGAAAGATTTCTTTGTATTGTGTTAAATTTTAATTATTGATTTTGTGATAATTTGATGTAAACTGATATATGTCTCATATACTGGCTATGATCTCAGTTACTTTAAAAAAGCAGACATTGGGGCTAGAGATGGCATAACAGTTAAGAACACTGCTCTTCCAAAGGTTCTGAGTTCAATTCCCAGCAACCATGTAGTGTCTCACAATCATCTGTAATGAGATCCGGTTCCATCTTCTGATCTGCAGGCATACATGCAGGCAGAACACTGCATGCAAAATAAATAAATAAATAAATAAATAAATAAATAAATAAATAAATCTGGAAAAGTAGACATTGAATTACATTTAGAGAGAAATGGTTATTTGGCTAAACACAGATTTGTCAGTGGACAGGACCAGATGAATTACTATATAACTACTATTTCCTATCTTTCAGGTTTGCTTGGAACCAGATGGAAAATATTATAATGCTCATATTCAAGAAGTTGAAAGTGAAAAAAACTCACTAATAGTTTTCATTGAGGAATTGGCAGAAAAGTAAGACTGTATAGGTGTTTGCTCATTATATTGAGAATTATCAGTATTCTAGTAAAGAAACTCAATTGGATCTGCTAAACTAATTATTTTGCTTAATAAAAGTCAATGTTGAGAAGTAAAATATCAAAATATGTTTCATATATAAAAATTCTCCATTCTAGACATTCGACAGTTTGATATATCAAGTCCAACAGAATTTTGATGTGTAATATTCATGATAATTTGAAAAGTGAGTTGTTGAGTTTCTGCCAGTGTTTCTTAGGCTTTCTATTGCTATGAAGAGACACCATGACCAGTCTTGGAAAGCATTTAATTGAGGTGGTAGCTTACATTTCAGAGGTTTAGTCCATTATCATCATGGGGTTGGCAGGGATGACCATGGCCGTGTGCAGGCAACTATATTGCTGGAAAAGGAGCTGCTACATCTTGATTCATCAGGCAACAGGAAATAATCTGTCTCACTGAGTATGACTCGAGCATATATGAGACCTCAAAGCCCACCTCTACAGTGACACACTTCCTCCAACAATGTGGATTAAACCTGGGACCTTATACTCACTAGACAAGCAGTTTGACTGTATTTCCCAGCCCTTGCTATTTTTAATTTTTTTGAGACAAGAATTTAATTACATCATTTCTCTTCCCTTATCTCACTCTAAACCCTCCCATATACTTTCTCTTCTCATTTTTTTTAATTGTTACATGCACATGTGTGTATATATTCCTAAATATATTACCTTTTCAGTATTTGTATATACATTACTACTTTTTATTTTGAGACAGTAACTAGTTTTCCATTCTGGTCTTGAGCTTGAAGTCAGATTCTGGCTAAAGGTTTTGTTTTGAAACATGCTTTCATGATCACAGATATAGAAAAAATAAGACCATGACATGGCAATTTGATACTCTAAAAACATTTCACTTTTTAATTGGTCAAAGTAAGTGTAATTTATATACCCAAGTCTGATAGGAGTCTGGTTAGTAAATAATCTTTCATGGAAAGAAAGCAGATTTTTGTGAGTTAATACAATCTATCATCATTTCTTCTGGATGTGATAGACACTAAGCAGCTGTAAAATTATATAAACCGACAAATGTATAGGAAAGCTAGTGTAACAACAGACTTAAAGAAAATGCACTTGAGTCAGGGGTCGAGGCACATGCCTTATTTCTTACACTCAGGAGACAAGCGGCAAATATCTCAGCTTGAGGTAGTGGGTTCTAGGCCAGCCAAAGCTACATAGTGAGACTTGTCTCCAAGAAAAACAGAAAAAGGAAATGTGCTTAAAACTGAAGCAGGAAGGCTACATTTGTTTACTTGGATGAGAGCTAGGTGTATGTTATAATGGCTTCATGATATCTTTCACTTCAAGGCATGCAGTTCCGATGACTAATGTAAAACCAGTCAACCAAGTGGCACTTCTTCCTTCCTGGATTACTATGCCAACCACTGGAGGCTATTTCCCACAAATGGGTTTGTATCCTAACTGGTTTTCTTTTTTTTTTCTTTTTTTTATTTTATATTTTAGTTTACTTATACTTTCTAAAGGTATGTCATATGTTCTGTTGTAGAGTAGCATTTCTTCCACATTGCTGTGCTGGGATAGCTAATGCTTTGGTGAAGAGAACAGTGCTATTCTGTATATTCTAGATTGATCCTTGATGCTTATGCCATAGGTACCAATAGGCTATTTTGCTTAGTTGTAACAATAAAATTGTCTCTGGACATTAATAGATATATTCTTGTAGGAGACAGGTGACAGCATTGTCCTTGTTCGAGAAACCACTTTCTAGACTACCTCATAAACTTAAGCAGAGTTTAAGTATTTTCAAAGAATTAGGAAGACAACTTATAAAAGTAACCAGATGTATTCAACATATTTTTTAGAGAAAAATAATGCAGGTGACTAGATGACTATTTTTTGATGACCAAATCTGCCAGTATTAAAGAGAGGGTTGAAATACTATTTAAAACAACCATCAACACAGAAGTGAACTGTTTCTTTGGTCCTTCCGATTGGTGTATATCTTTGAAAAACTGCATCAATTTCTACCTTATACTTCCATACTTATTTTGTTTCTAAGAAAAGTATCTATGTGACAGTTTTAAGGTATGATGAGGATAGAGGAACATAACCATTTATTTACTTTGGATATAATGCTTATTTACTATTGGATTTTTTTTGAAAGTTATGACAGAGATGAACATGAAGCAACGGAAGAAGATGTTCAAGAAAGTTCGAGGAAAAGAAGTTTATATGACCATGGCTTATAGCAGGAGAGACCCACTTGTCCCACCCAGAATTCAACATAGTATGCATTTTGGGCATGACCCACTATTGTACTATTCACAGACAGCTGGCCAAATTATGTCTAGTGAACATTTCTACCCTCAACATTCATCTCAAAGACAACGTCAGGGATATGGGATGCCCAGGTAAGAATTAACTGATTTTCATGATAATGTATGTCATTGTTTTGGTTTTTAGAAATAACTCCCATACTGAATTTTAGTATATTTGACAAATATAGCTTCTATAGTTTGTGCCAAAAGATAGCATAGAGCTGACACATAGTTATCCTAGTCATCCTTTGGCATAACTATATATTCATTGTCTACAAAAATGTGAACACTTAGATGCTTAAAGATAGAATGCCATCAGAAACAAGTGTCTATGAAATATGCCTCTGTCTCCATTCGTCTTTGATAGGCCCAAGACCATTACAAAAGTCTTTCTAGTTGAATGTTTTCAGAAACTATGTTAATTCTACTTAACTATTGAGACTTGCAAGAGTTAGGTATTTCTTTTTTTTATTTTTATTTTTAGGGATTCATCTCACTTAGTAAACAGGCAAAACATGCCAAATCCTAAAGTTGGATTTTACCCTGGCCAAGGTAGAAGGTGCTGCCAGAGCTATGATAATGTCTCCTATAGGTCTCGGTAAGAATTTGAAGTATTAAAAGTTGAGAAAAAAAATTGGTGTGGGTAGTTTTATTGTTAAGCAGTGATAATGTGTACCATCTTTCTAAAACCTTAGTTTGGGGGCTAGAGAGATGGCTTAAGGAATAAAAACGTTAGTTGTTCTTCTAGAGAACAGGATTCAAATCCTAGGGGATCCTCTGATCTCTCTATAGACACTAGACACATAGTGTACAGACATATAAGTGAGCAAAATATTCATACCCATACACATAAGTTAAACCCAAAAGCATCTGTTATCAGTTACTTGTCTTCACTGAAAAATTAGAAGCAAATTACTGCCATATTTTAACTTTTTTCCCCATTTTGATTTCCAAACTTAAGTTCTTTTAGGCGTAGCCACCGTCAGATGCAATGCATGAATAAGGACTGCCAGTATGGTTTTGTTCCAAAGAATGGCGTGGAAGAAACTGTTACATTTTATGCACTTGAAGGGAATGAGACTGCTTATTCAACTTTACCTGTAAGTGGGTGATAACTTTACTGAAAAAATTTTTCCTTTTTCTTTTTTTAAAATGCTATATGGTGAAATGTGTTTTTTTGTGTGTGTGTGTTATATATCATATATGATTTCTACCCTTACCCCATCCCTAGGATCAAAACCAGGCTTTGCATATGTAAAGTATTCTACCTCTATACGACATCCACAGCCCTAATTTTAACATTTTTCATATGAACAACTTAATAAAATCTTCAGAAACTATTAAGCCATTACCTTAGCGATTTGTAGTTAAGAAAACATGTTTTGGAGCTGCTACTGAGAAGATAGTGGTTTAGACTGTCTGGTGTATAAGGAAACTAACATTTTCTCTTTTATTGCTTCACCTCTTTTGGACTCTAAAGTATTAAGTAGCGACATACTTCTCTTACAGTATTAACTCAAAATTTAGTGTCTTTAACTGACGTCTAGAATATCCTTCCAAACTTTTCTCTGACAAATACAGGAAGAATTCCATGTGTATATGTCTTCTTTGGTACAGAACAATGGTGATTCCACTTCAATGGTTCCTGTTACTTCAGGATACTGTGTTGCAAGTCAGGGCTATAACTCATGCAAACCAACTTTGAATTCAGAAGACAGCACTGACCAGTGTGACAACGGTGAGTGAATTAGTGCTTAGTAATTTTTGAAAAGTTGATTGTTGCATTTGTATATCAGAACTTGGAGATATTATTTTGGGAGTTTCATACCTTTCTGGTAACTTGAAAGAAGTATTAGGAATGGTGAGATGCTTCAAGGGATAAAGTGCTTGCCAGGCAAACCCGAGGACCTGAGTTCAAATCCCAGGGCCCATGTAACCCCAAGAGTTCTTGCTTGAATTGAAAACATTTTAACATTTATTGAATGCTATCTACCATCCATTCTAGTAAATGATTATAATTTATTGGCAGTCTTTATGATAATTATGGAAAATACGGCATCCCTGCATTATATGTGAGGAAATTGAGGTTCAAAAGTTGACAAAATGATAAAGGCTATACTCTTGATAATGGCACTGACACATATTTAACTTGAGGTAAAATTTACATGCCAAAACAATTTACTTACTCAGTGTACAATTCAGTGTGTGTGTGTGTGTGTGTGTGCGTGCATGTGCATGTGTGCATGCATTCATATAATCTGCTCTACAATCTCATCCTTTCCCAAAGACCATTCCTCATTTATACCCAAACTATGACTTGTATTTGTCTCTATACTTAAAATAGCTACTTTTCTTTGTTTGGCATTTGTTTATTTTTACTATTTACCAGTCATTATTATTATACATTATTATTGAACAATTCTGGAGAATTATGTACTGTAAGGATGTGTGAGACATTTTGAATGACTTTATTAATAAGATACTTCTAAAATTGTCTCTGCTACTTATATATAGAAAAAATATTCTTTACCTCTCAGGGAATTTTGAGCAGAGATTTGTACTATTGACAGCTTACTTTGTCTTTTGTTGACTAATAAGAAGGCTCAAATGACTTTAAGTCATATATATATATATATATATATATATATTAGTTTTGAAAATTTGCCCAAACTGGACATTTTATTCTGCCAAGTTAAAAAGATCTGTGTACGCACATTTGTGTTTTCTAGAAGGATATCATGGAGATTATCTTTATTCTTCAGGTCAGTGAAATCTAGATTTAATTTGATATTCTTCATTGTTTATTTAATGTTAAAGTAAAATAATGCTTTTTTTTTCCTTTGGCTATACCCTCTAGAACAAGGCTATGAAACTTCCAGTGTATATACCACAACTGTATCTACAGCAAACCTGGTAGGTATTTAATAATAATGTATATGAATAGCTCATATACTGTATAGTTAGGGCACAGTGGAGGTCTGTAGGAGAGCTTGCTTAGGGACTTAGATGTGGCCTTCGTTCATGATTGCAAGGCAGAAACTGTATGGTGGGCTGACACTGGAGAGGACAATTAACCATTTTCCTTTTCATTTTACTTACCACAGCAAATCCCACTAGAGCCTTTCTGTGTCTAGAAAGCAGAAAGTTGGAAATACTTTGATAGGACTAAGAATAAGAACTGTGTTCAATGTTATCTCCTTCCCAAAGTCAAACTACTAGCACTAGCTTTTACTCCAAAAGAGGCAACTGCAAAGCCCAGTATTTCTGGGTAATATGTATATACTGAATCCATATACATACATGTGTGTATGTATGTATATATATATATGTGTGCGTGTACACACACACACATACATATAATCTTGGAGGTCTAAAACTAAAAATAAAGTCTTCATACCATGCCTGCAGCTCAGTTTAGTTATGGAGTAGATGAAAAGTAATAATAAAATTCCTGCTTAGAATATAGGAATATAGAAGAAAAAAATTACTGATCTGTAGCATTTCTGAGATCTTGGGGTCATACATTCTGTTGTTGGCCTCTTAGCTACTTATGGGAACTATCTGGGGACTCTTAGCTAATGATTCTAAAGCTTTCTTTTCCTTGGCCATATTTGAAATTGGAATTGATAAATAGTGAGTGACTTTTTGTCCTGCATTGTTTTTGGTTTTCTTATTTGTTTTGGTGTTTTGAGATAGGGTCTTGCTATATAGCTCTGGTTGACCTGAAACTCACCATGTAAATGGGCTTGTCTTGAACTCACAAGAGATCTGTCGCCTTTGCCTCCTGGGTCCTGAGATAAAAGGCAAATTGACACCACACCTGGTATACATCCTAAAGAAAACTGGAGAGCCAGGAATTATTAGTTTATTTTATTTTTGTAGTTCTTTAGTTTTTCGAGACAGGGTTTCTCCGTGTACTCACTATGTAGACCAAGCTGGCCTTGAACTAAGAGATCCACCTGCTTTGCTTCCCAAGCACTGGGATTAAAGGCATGTGCTACCACTGCTTGGCCCCCAAAATTATTTTATTTACTTGCACAGATTTAGTTTTTGGTTTATGAATTTTTTTAGCTGATTAATTTATTTAGATTTTGATTATCAGTAGCCATATTGCTAATTCCTTTTTTAGATTAGATGCACTGCTTATATTTGCCTTGCTTTATTCTTCCACTTGATTCCAAGTAGATTTAGTATATCAAGTGCTGGTGAAGGATCCATAAATTTTCCTGGAAATAATTTCATGTGTTGAATCATTTCAAGTCTTATTTTGAGTCATTCATCATAATGTATACAGAGATCTTAATTATTTTTATAGAAAAGTTAATGAAATAATAAAAATTAAAGGTATATTGATGCATACTATGGAACTGAGTTTTAACCTGTTTTTGTCATTCAAAGCTTTAGTCTCTTCTGTTGCTCAAGTTTACAATAAGTTTCTTAACCTTATGATTCCTATATGCAAGAGATTTTATTCCCTTTCATTCCAGTCTACACACTACTAATGGTGTCCTGTATACTTCTTTGTTAAAAAAGTCAAAACATTATTGACATTCATTTTTTTAAATCACTGCCACAAATAATAATCTCCTTCCCGCTTAGTTTTCTTTCACTGCAGCATCCTGTTTCTAATTACCAGTTTGTGTTGAGCTAAATTATGCTTTTGGATTCCTCCCCCACATCTCAGTGAACACTTAACTTTATTTTTCTTTTCATTTTCTTATGATTGTTACATTTTATTTGTACACATCGAGTTTTTCTATTCCATTTCTGTGCATGGAAGTATCATTCATTACTTATGTCCGTTATTTCCTCCTTTTTCTTACTTCTGGAACCTTTTTAGTTCCCAATCATCTGTCTTCCACTTTCAGGTATTTTTTATTTAAAATTTTATTTCTTTAGTTTCCATATATGAGAGAGAGAGCAGAAACATTCTTTCTGCATATGGCTTATGTTGTAGAATGTGATATTGAAACAAAAAGGGCATTCCTATCATGTGTCTTGGAGAACTTGATATTTGAAGAACTTGTATAGTGACTATATTTTTGAATTATTAACTAGTAGTTTCATGAACTAAATGTTTGCTTTTACGTTTTATGAAATAACATAGGAAGCAAGTAAAAATTCTGATACAATTTTTTATCATTTTGCTTTCCTTTCTTCCTTTTAATGAAAAGCTTTTTCCACCCAAACTATTCTTATAAGCTTTTAAAAATATGATCTCTTGAAATAGCTGAAATGAAAAGGGCAATAAAATCCCAGCCTTAAAGATGACAAGAATGAACACTTTGTTTTCTGTCATTTTAAATTCACTTTTCATGTTCCTTTTTGTTCAGAGTTTACTTTATCACATACCCCCTAGCAGTCAGTGCCTCTATGTTATGTTCCATTCTGCCTTTCTTCTTCTTTTTTTCTTTGACACAGGGTTTCTCTGTGTAGTTTTAGAGCCTGTTCTGGAAGTAGCTCTTGTAGAACAGGCTGACCTTAAACTCGCAGAGATCCACTGCCTCTGCCTTCTGAGTGCTGGGATTAAAGGCGTGGGCTATCACTGCCAGACACCACTCTACTTTTCAATCACCTTGTTTCATATATGAGACATAGCCTTTCTGAATTATATATTATACAATCAAGATCTTATACAGGCAGGACTATTTGGATCCTATTTAATCTGTTACATTCTTCCTAGCTACAATCCTTTAAAGTTACTGTTTGTTCATAGTATGTTTGAAGGTGTATTTTTATTATTTGGTCAGAAAGGTCACTGAGAAAGTGCTGACTTTTTGATCTTCATTTGCATTTTAGTACTTAATTGTTCCAAAGGAGGATGTAGTGACTATAGCTAAGAGATGAGCACCTAAATCAGGAATTAGTATTATTTATATTAGTTATTTCCAAACTTAAATGATTTTAGGGAGATCACTTTTATTTAGTTTTTGACATTAAAGCAAATTAAAATATTTCACTTATTTTCTATTTTTTATAGAAAATAACTTTTTTCATGTCATATATTCTGATCACTATACCCCCTTCCTCATCTCTAAGATCTCCCCCACCTTTCTAGCCACCCACATCCATGTCTTCTCTCTACCTCTTTTTAGAAAATCAATGGGCAAATAAAAACAGAATATAAAAGAAAAAGTATGGGCAACACACTCACACCTCATAAAAACACAAAAATTAGAAACTAATAACACAAGTAAAAGCCCAGTATAGTAAATAATTACCAGCTACAGCAATGTGAGACACCTTCCCCTCCTTCTCTAAAAATACCAATGAATTTGTTTTGTGTTGACCATCTACTGCTGGGCATGGGGCCTGACCTTAAGTGTGCTTTGTGTACTAAGTGAAACTCCATTAGAGGAAACAATTTTTTGTTTGTAAGTTGTCAATTGACAATAGCTTCTGAGTTATGAATGGGAGCTTGTGTCTACTTCCTCACTCAGCATTGGGACGCCATCTGGCTTGAATCTGTGTAGGCCATGTGCATGCTGCCACTGTCTCTGTGGTTATAAGGATTGTAGCATGCCTATCAGAGGCTTAAAGGTTGTCATCCAAATATACAAGAATACATAACATACTTTTGGAGTTTCAGATACCTTTTATTCAGGATAATTTTTTAGCTCCATCCATGTTTACTTGCAAATTCCGTGTTTCTTTTAAACAGCTGAGTCCATTTTTTGAATATAACATATTTTTATTATCCATCCATCTGTTGGTAGAGATTTAATCTACGACCATTTTGAGTTGTATAAGATGAAATCTCAAAAGTAGTTTTTCCTGATGGCTAAGGATTTTGAACATTTCTTTATGTGATTCTCAGTCATTTGTATTTCATCTTTTGAAACTCTGGTTCTGAACCTTATAATGGTATTATTTGATGTTCAGTTTTTATAATTCTTTATTCCTTTTAGATATTAGCCCTGTCACATGGTAGTTGGTAAATATCTTTTCCCATTTTACTTCTTGCTGCTTGGTCTGAATGATGGTGTCCTTTACCATTTACAGGCTTCTAGGTTTCGTGAGGTCCCATTTGTTAATTATTCTTAGTGTCTGCTAACAGTGTTCTCTTCAGAAAGTCTTTCTCTGTACTGATGAGCTCAAAAATTTTTCATAATAGCTGTTTTGAAGTCCTTTGTCTTGTGCTTCAGCTATATTGCATTTCTTGGTTCCTACTATACTATAGGGTTACTGGGTTCTGATGGAGGCATATTGTCATGGCTGTTGATGTTTGTGCTTTTGTACTAGTGTCTAGATATCCGGCATTAGTATAATTGAGATGATTCTAGGTGGTAATATCAGGTCTTGTTTTTGTTGAGTATTTATTACATTCTTTGGGTTTTTTTGCCGTTTTTGGGTATTAGGAAAGTGTTGTAGCTGTGGGTTGCTTGCTGTTGAGTGCTTCTACAGGTTGATGGGTTGCTGAGAGGAATGGAGGGTTGACTGGGATTAAAGGTTGAGAGGGAGGAGCTTCAGGAAAAAGGCAAGGGTATCTGTTCACACCAAGAGGTGGGGTTCCTAGGGAGTTGGTTGGAGGTGTGAAGCTAGGTTGAAATAAGGCAAAGAATAATCTGGAGAGACAGGGATGAAAAGCTTAGGGGACCTTGGTTCAGAGTTGGAGTCTTTAGTTAATGGAATTGGAGGTGGCAGGAGGGGCATCTGTAAGCAATCTGAGGGTAAGAATAGAATATGGAAATTGTAATGGAGGGGAAGGATAGTGGAAATTATATACCTCAGTCACTGCCAGGTATACCCATTGGGGGAACTAGGTAGAAAGTGTTTTTCAGGTTGAGACTGTCAGAAAAGAATTAGAATTGGCTGGGGCTGGGAGAGAGGGCCCACAAAAAGGAGGAAAGCTGGATCCACATCTAGTGTTTTCTGTAGTTCCCCAGGCATGGGGGTAGTGTGGGAGAAGAGTCACCTGCAGGCAGGCCACTACAGGGCTGGGGATGAGCCTGGAGAGGCTATAATGGAGGGGAGAAAGGAGAGTGAAAATTGCCTTTTGTTTCTTGGTTTCCCTTTATTCAATTATATTTCTGTATTTATTAAAGTCTCTTCAGGACAGTGGACCATGTTCTGTTCCTCAAGACACAATTACCTCATACAACTACCCCCAGAAGGTAATCTTCATAGTATTACCACTCATTTACAGTGAACTAAATACAAAAAATGTTTTATTTTCTTTGCCTTCATCAAAATTCTGAGCACCTGCTTATACTCCATTAAGTATTATTTTGTCTTCTGTTCAACCTGGCACAGTGATTAATATTTATTTTAACAAGTTACTTAAGTGTCTACTATATAAGATACTATTGTGTGGTTTACTGTGAGCTTCTTATAAATCAGTCAATAATAAATTACTTTTCAAGTCTCTTAATTACTGAAATATGAATTGGAAGTTGGCATTTCCAAAGGTAGCTGAATTCATAGTGCTGAAAAAGGAAAGAGTATGAGACCAGCATTTAGAACACAGGCAAAAATTTGAAGATGAGTAGATAAGGAATAGTCAAGAACAGGGCAAAAGTAGAAGAACGTATTGAAACCCTGGAATGAGAACATTTCCAGGAGTAAATATGACTCTTTACTAAGAGGTCAAACAATGTAAAGATTAACTAAACTCTAGTAGGATTTGATTGATGTCTTTGACGTTTTAAATGATCTGACTGGGTAAGAGCCATATTGTGGTACTCAGAAGAGAAATGGAGGCTGCCAGTAAAGACACTGTTTAAGAGTCTGTTATTTGATTTATTTATTTTGCTATTTGTTTGTTGCTGTTTGTTTGATTTTGGGTTTTTTCTTTTTTTTTTGAGACAGTTTCTCTTAGTAACCCTGGCTGTCCTGCCTGGCACTTGCTCTATTATAGACCAGGCTGGCCTCGAACTTAGAGATCTACCTGCCTCTGCCTTTCAACATCTAGGATTAAAAGTGTGCACCTCCACAGTCCAGACTGTTATTTATTATATTTATACACGATACTGTATAACATACACCCTGGGGAAGTAGTATGTTCTCTTAAATTTGCACCCAAATCGGAAAAAAATTAGTTTCGTTAAGTCATTCAGTTACACTTAAATACAAAGCAGCTTTTCTACTTAAATGTTTATGTGGATACACACATATATATATATATATGTCATATATTGACATAAGTGAGAATGAATATATATTACAAATCTGTGGGGGTCAAGAAGTTAGTGTTTTAGAAAGATGACACCTAGGCATATAGAGAATAGGAGTTGGAGAGAAACTTTCCACCATGCCCAACTTTTGGCTTTATTGTTTTAATATTAATGTGTTATCTTTACAGAAAGAGTGATAGCTCTCAATATAATCAGAAATCCTGCAAAAGAAGTAACTTTATATATGGTTTGCATACAGATTGATATCTCAGTGCTTTGTCACCAGAAAAATTATAATTTCCTAAAGTTCAGAGAAGAAACAAATATGATTTGAGAAACCAAACTTAAGAATTTTAACCTTTCTTAACACTTAATAGGTGTTAGAAAATTCTACAGCAATTACAGCTTCCTGGGCCAGTCATGTTCCTGTTCCAGTCTTACCTAACTATACAGGAAATAATCAAACTATAAGTACCTCTGATGTTTCCTCACAGGATACCATACAGCCTGTCTTTGTACCTCCTCCTGCACAAGATAGTCAAGGTAGGTTATTAGTGTTTATTTGCTTTAGAAACCTCTTTTTCTACTCATGGATTTGTACGTACTGTTATTCTAATTATTAGATGGCATTGTAGTTTCAAGAAATAATTATGTTAATTGTTCTTAAGAAGGTTGTTTTATCGCCAAGGAATCTATAAGATATGAGTCTGGAGTCTAAATTCTGGTGGTTTTGTTTTTGTTTTTTGTAATAGGGCTCTGATAAGATTTTTTACCTGCCAAATAAATAAATATTTATTCAGCAAATAAATAGAGCTCTTGCATTATTTCAACAATTTTGAGTTTTGTAAATTTTTCGTTTTCTTTATGTGTATATGTGGGGCAGGGATGAACATACTGAGACTAGAGGGAACTAATGAGATAATTCTTTCACTTTTATGTGAATTTCAGGAATCAAACTGGTCACTAGCAATTTCTTGTATCCACTGAGCCATCGTGCTAGCCCCATGAGCTATGTTTTTATTACTTGAGGATTGACATAGAGATGTTATTTTATGCAATAAATTTCCTTAAAGTTTATTATAAAACCTATACTCATGTAATAACTCCTTGTTTTGTGAATGTCATAATAAATACTAAGCTCTAGAATTTAAGAAATCTGAGATTATAATCCTGGTTTTACTACTCACTGGCTGTGCAATTTTAGACAAGTTATGGACACAAATTACTGTGAGCTTGGGAATGCCAATAGCACCTGTTTATGGAGTAGTTACTGAATTTTAAAGAAGTGCTATAATTTAAATTTTGAGAGTTTTAGAAAAGTGGTAGCCAACAGCATAGTTTTTCCATCTGAGTCACCATATAAAAATGGAAAAATAAAATCCAGAGCCATAGACAGCATCTGCAACAAAACTAGGTGACCTGATTTTCTTAAAAGTCCTAAAAGAGCTAATTAGAATTCACTTAGCTTGGTGGTGGTGGCTCATGTCTTTAATCTAAGCTCTTGGGAGGCAGAGACAGATGGATCTCTGAGTTCAAGGCCAACCTAGTCTACTGAGAGGAGTGGACTTCCAGAATAGCCAGTGGCTACACAGAGAAACCTTGTCTTAAAAAAATAGTCCTAAAGACTTACTTAAGTTAAAATTTCCTGTTTAGGTTTAATAAAATTTACTTCCTTTTATCCAGTTCTGTAAATTTTTCACAAATGCGTTGTTAATGAAAGCAACACTTCAGTCGAAAGACAATTGTTTCTCCATCCCCTCAAATTGCTTATGAGTTCATTTTTGCGTTGGTGTCATCTGTAGACACATCCTTCTATTACTATTAGCATGTAACTGTATTTAAAGGATGAATGTATTATTAGCATTGCCAGTGATTGAAGGCAAAAATAGATCCTTTCTTCCTAAATTTCCAGAGTAACAACTTCAGCTTGTGGATTGTTTTTAAGCTAAACTCCATGTGTTAGGACTCTGAATTTAACTCTTTATTATCTATTGTTAAAAATATCATGCGTCTAGCACAGCTTTGAAGTTTGATACTTTAATTTATAAGTTGACTAAAATTGTTCAATTAAATTTGAAGGATTTTTTCATTTAGCATTTGTCAAAATATCAGAGTTTTAGCCTGGTATATTATTTACATGTAGATATTTTTACTGTGTTGGAAACATACTGTTTATTATCATAGAGGTTTAATACACAAACATAATTACATTTCAATTTTGTATTAAAATTGAAACTCCTAGATGAATCTTTTAAAGCTGTTGTAATAGATACAGAATATTACAAGGATACAATATTGTATCTATCCCATTTTAAGTTCTTTGTCTTTTTAGAACTGAAACTTGATAATTTAAAGTTCTTTACATTTTTTGGAGGCTGCCAGGAGAATTTGTAAGGTTGCTAAAATCTCTGTGTGCAATTTTGTGTTATCTTATGATTTGACTAAGAGTGACAGGTTGCTGGAAACATCTTTAAATTTGCATTGGGTGATCTCCAAGTGTGTGTTTTTTAAGTCAACCCATGAGAATTCAGAGTTCTGTGATTATACAGGGTGGGGGTAAAAATACAAGTCAGCTATTGCTTTATAAGGGGCAACAGTTGTGCATTACTATTTCATGTTTTATTTCTTTGTTATTGCCATCCTGTCCCTAATAATTCTCCCATTTCTTCTACTGCAGCCTATCTTCAGCCTTCAGCAGCAACAGCAATGGCAATGCCACTACCACCACCTCCTCCTCCACTTCCTTCTCTAACTTCTCTTGAAGCAGGCTTACCTCCACCACCGTCACCGCCACCGCCACTGCCACCTTTTTCCTGTGATCCAAGTGGACGTGATCTGCCCCAAGGTAGTGTATTTTGAGATTTGCTGCAGGTTATTTAGGTTTGAGGTGGTTTTTTGAATCTAGAATATTTTCTGGATAATTGATGGGTACAGAACTAAATGGGAGTGATTTGAGCATATAATTCTAAGTGACAAACAAGGAGCAACTGCGAGAATCTTGTAGGTAGCTGGATTGAATCTTGACTATTCCTCTGCACCCCTCTTATAACTCGATGTCTTTCCTGACAAATGGATACCTTGTTTTTTTCTCAAGTATTTTATTTTAAATTGGGATTTAGTGTTAAAACCTTTCTTCTATTTCTTAAAGTCTTTCCCCAAGTGTATGAAATTGTTAGCTTTTTGATACTTGGTATACCAACTGAATTTTGAGGATGTGGAGAAAACTTCTATTCATCTGATCTGCTTTGGATATCAACCACATATTTCTGCTTCCTTAAACAACCAGCAGTGATTTTTCCATTGGAAGTTAATAATATAATTTGTTGTCCTGAGTTTGGTAGTATTACTCAAAGAGAATTGTAGTTGAAAGTTGTTAGCAGCTTGCTTATATTTTCTTGCTTACAACATTTTCCTGATTTTTTTTCTAGCTGCTGCTTTTTCCCCCAAGATCTTTCCAGCCCCTGAACTAGTTAACAAGATTTTCTCCAACTCTGTTCTGTTATTTTTCCATACAGTATGTCTTTGTACTCTATTCTAAATCTAGCTAGCCTTTGCTCAGAAAATTTTGGTTCTTACTAGACATTTTCACTTAGCTTTTTGACTTTCAAACTTAAATGATCTCTAATGAAATTCCTCATCTTTTTCCTCTTGTTTTTCACCAGTCAACACAAAACATTTATTCCTCTTCTTGGTTTCATATTTTGTAAGTATTATTGTTGTTTCTACCTAATTTAACCCGATATCTAAATCCTGACTCCTTTATTCTGTCCACCTTTGGCACCCAAGTAGTATTCAATCATCACATAATGTTGATTTTCTATTTTTCTAGCGTATTATTGTGAAGATAGCCAGATAAACATTGTTGATATTTTTAATTGATAGTATAATTGCTAGCAAGATTATGTTGTTGATGTTTGTATTGTTTTATCACGTATTTGCTCATTGTTCCTTTTGTCCATGTGACTGGAAATTAAGCCATCTTGTTTTTGATAGCTTTAAAGGTAAATTGTATTTATCAGTTGACCTCCCAAACCACAAAGGATAATGAAAATGAGTATATATACACAAGGAAATATTTCTCACGTATATATAAAAGACAAAATCCTCTCATTTGTGTATTAATCTAGAAGGCAGACACAGTATTTGGTAAAATAAGCCAGGTAAAAAATGACACATATTACATGTCTCAACTTATTTGAGAAGCATGAAAACATGCTTTTATCTCATAGAAATACAAAATAGGATATTAATCCTTAGATGTTGAGAAGAATATATGAGGGTAAATTAAGGAAGATTGGTCATTAGGTACAGAATTACATATATATGAGGACTATGTTTTGGTGCTGTATTTGCACAGTAGGATGTATATATTTTATATTTCAAAATAAGTAAGAAAAGATTTTAAATGTTCTTATCACAAGGGAATGGTGAATATTTGTAGTGAAGACTGTTTATTTACTCGGGGTGGGTGGCACATTTTTAATCCTAGTACTCAGCACCCCTTTAGTCCCAACACTCAGGAGGCAGAGGCAGGTGGATGTGGATCTCTGTGACTTTGAGGCCAGTCTGATCTACAGAGCGAGTTCCACACAGCCTCCAAAGCAAAGCAGAAACCCTCTTTTGAAAAACAAAACAAAATAGAATGTTTAATTAAACATATTATATCACTGTACAATGATTTAATTATTGTACAATGTATTCATGCCTTGAAAGATTCTGTAATTTAGTATTTGTACTCATGTATTCATTACAACACAAAATCAAAAGTTATCTATGTAGCTCATTACCAATTGAGTTGTAAAATATTGTCATTGTCTCAACACTTTTTAATTTTTTTGCTTAAAAAATTTTTTCCTGAATGTGCATATTCGTGTATGTGCATGCCAGAGAACAGCCTCTGTGGTTCCTCAGACATTCCTTTTGTTTCTATTGAGATTGTATATGATTGCCCAAGAACTTAGCAAGTAGGTTAGACTATCCAGCCAGCCAACCCAGTTCCTGCCACAGTTTTCCAGTTCTGAGGTAACAACTGTGCATCATCATGCTTAGCATTTTGTACGTGAGTTCTGGGGTTTGGATTTATGCCATTATGCCCGCATGGCAGATACTTACCCTCCTTGTACTGTCCCACAATTTACTTATGTCACTTCCCTGTCTTTCCCTTGGTGCATTTTCATTTTTACCTAGATATCATCATTGCTCGGCTATTTTGTTTTCTATCATAGATTAGTTTTACATACAAATGTAATCAGTACAGTGTGTAACTTGTACAGTGCTTCTTAAACTGTGCATAAGTGTTTGAGTTCATCTATGTTCTTTAGGGATTCACTTGGTTTTTCTTCTGTGATTAGTATTTAATTGAATATTCCAGTACTCTTTTAAAACATATTTTGTAAATTCTTTGAGAATTTCATAAAATGTCTTTTGAACATATTCATGCCCAAGTTCTCTCCTTAGCACCTCTCAACCTTCCATCCCTTTCCACACAATCTTGAGATTTCTTTTTTCTTCTTTGCTCATAGAATCCAGTTTGTGTTACCCAAGCTGCTATTTAGGATTGGAGCCTGCTCTGTAGTGTGGTAGCCTACCAGGGTTCACACCACTAAAGAAAACTGACTAGAAGCTGTTAGCACTATTTGCCCTTAAACTAGTGGAATTATGTATCTATTTTCTCCTTTCTGTGCTGGGATTTTGTAAGGTTGGAACTAGGAGTTTTGTATCACCATACCATAATATAATGAATTTCATTGTGACATTTTTGTACTGTATATTATTATATTTTGACCATATTCACATTCCCACTATCATCCCCCATACTTGGTGCCTCCACTGGTTCTTTTTTTCTAGATAGTTCCCTTCTGCTTTCATGTCTTTATACATTTATATGTAGTTAAATCTAGATTCATATGAGACAGTATGTGGTGATTTATTATTCCCAACCCATTAGTCTTTATTGTTTTCCTCTCACCCTCATTTTAGAGCCCTTCTGTCATAATCACTTCTCTGGTACGTTAATATTTCATTTCCTAATTTTGTTCTTTTAGTGCATCAAATACAGTTGGTAGTAGGGTGTTAACCTTGGCATGAATAAATAAAGATAAGGAGTTTTAGGCTAGGTGTGGTGGCACACGCTTTTAATTCCAGGGAGGCAGAATCAGTTAGATCTCTTGCTTTTGAGGCCAGTCTGGTCTACAAGAGAGAGTTGCAGGAGAACCAGGGCTACACAGAAAATGTTGTCTTGAAATCAACCCCCCCACACACAAAAAAATAAGAGTTCTAAAAGATACCTTTAAAACTAGATTTACCATATGAAAGCAAACATTTTCTGAGTCTGGCTTATTTCACATACTATCTGTAGTGCCATCTATTTTCCAATACATGTAATGACTTTGTTATTGTTTATGGCTGAATTAGACTTGTGTATATATACCACCTTTTCTTTATCCATTCATTTATCAATAGGTATTTATGCTAGTTCCAGATTTTGGCCTTTGTGAATAATAGCATGTTTGTAAGGTTCATCCTTCTTGTATATAGGTATCAGTACTTCATACTATGTATAGTTGAATAACACTCATTGTATGGTTGTGCCACTTTTGTTGGGAGATTTGAGTTGTTTTTGCTTTTGACTATTAATGATACTGCCATAAACATTGGTATGGTTTTTGTGTTCATGTTTATGTGTGCTGGAGAATTTACTTCCTATTATTCTCATATTCTTTAACTTGAGCATCTGGCTTTATACCCCTATGTATTAGTCAAAATCTAAACTGATTCTTTCAAAATAGCAATAAATGAATGCATTTCCATAGGAAGGCTATAGCTTATGAAAGAGACATTTTCCACAAATTCATTTTGTTAGTGGAATTTGGGTTATATTTATAATGGACCTAGGCCAGTCAAATTAAATACATTTACGGATACTATTAAAATACTTAATAGAGATGAAGATGTTGCTCAGTGGTAGAATTTCTGTTTAGTATTTCCAAGGCCTTGGGGTCTATTCCACACATTAAAATAATACAAACAAAAACAAGAATGTTGCAAACTTTCCCTCTTCTGCTGTACATCTGGTTTTGGTTAATTTATGAACTATTTGAGTTATATTCTTGGAGAAGTTTTATCATTTTTAGGCTTTACTTCATTTTCACCTGCCTTGGTTAATGTCCCCTCTTTGGAGTTCTGGTGGTAGTGTGTTATGATAAACCAAAACAAGGTGAGTATGCCAAGTTTCTCCAGTGGGCATCACTCCTCAGCATTAGTAGAGCAGCAGTTTATGCTGTGTAGTAGTGCTAGCAACTGAGGTGTGGTTGTAGTAAAATTCATTTCAAGACAAGCAAGAAAATGCCTTTTCTAGCTATTTTCTTAGTAACAGAATGGCATTTTAGTAGCATCAGTCTAATACTAAGAACAGAAATGAAATTTGTGTTGAGTGATTAAATCTTGTGTCACAAAATGATCATAGCTATGCCAAGTGAAAAAATAGTCCTTTAAAACAGAATTGAGAGTGGTGGTGGTGTGTGAGATGGCTATGACTGTATCTACTTTAATAATGTGCAGGGAAATGCTTTTTAAGTGATAATTTAAATTGCTTGTGTCAATCTAATAAAAGTTTTGTTTTGTTTTAGATACAAAAGTTTTGCAGTACTATTTCAATCTTGGATTGCAGGTAGGAATAATACTGTATCAAATAATCTTTTTTGAGAAATCAGATTTTTGAACTTTACAAGCCATACTCTGAATGTCTAAAAAGGTCTTATTCCTTTCAGGAAATCTCTGAAGATGATGTTGGTCAGTTTTCTTTAGCATGTCCCACTTTGTCTTATTATGAAATAGTGTTCAGTTGAAGAGAGTGGGGACTAGGTTTCTAAGCAACACAACTTCATATGTATTAGGTTATGCTTCATATTTAGCATTATATACCAGCCCTTCAGTCGTATATGCCCAGAATGAATGAGTGATTCATTATTTACTTAATATTTTATGGTTATTTCTATATTCTGTGTGAAAATCAGACTTAGTTCAAAGACATTTAAATAACCTTTTAAAGCACTAACTTTAGATCTTGCCAAACACCTCCCTGAGTTTGAGAGGCATAGGTACTTGTGGAGCCAGGGATCATTTTTTCCCTTTAACTACACTTCACTTCTAACTAATGTAACCTATAACCAGATAGCATGTTTTCTAATAATGATGCAGATGAATATTTAGCAAATGACATTAAACTAATAGTCTCTTCAAGATGTTTCAGTTAATTCATAGCCCATTGCTATAATTTCCCTGAGAAAACCTTCCTCCTTTAACATACATCTAAATTAAGAATAGTAGGGTATGTATTTGTTCTTTGATACTATCTTTTCAAATGTAGTTTAAGACTTGATAATTACTTGTCCCTTTAGTTATTACACTCATATGGAAACTTTGATATATAATTCACAAGACTGAGGTATTTAAGAATAATTCTAGCCAGGCATTATGATGTGTGCCTCAAGAAGCTGAGGTGGAAGGATCGCTTCAGCTCAGGAGGGCAAAGGTAGATTGAATATCATACAGAAACTCTTCTCAAAAAACAAACTACAACAAGCAAAACATCAACCAAGCCAGGTGGTTGTATATTACTTTCTAGGAGATGAATGATAGATAACATAATACTTTTTTTCACTTTCTTATATTAAAAGTGATAGTGTTTTCGTGTTCATTACAGTATATTTGGAAACTTGTAAGGTACTAAGAAAAGGAGAATTAGTAATTTTGCTCAATCTTATAGATTTTGAATTTTTATTTATTAAAAATCTGCATATTATGTAATTTTCTAATCTTTTATCTTAAGTTGAGTACCTTTTTGTCTTTTTAAAACAATTTATTTACGTATTTCATGTATATGAGTGCTCTGTATGTTATGTCTACACACCAGAGGAGGGCATTGAATCCCATTATAGATGATTGTGGGCCACCGTCTTATTGCTGGCTATTAAACTAAGGACCTGTGGAAGAGTAGTCAGTGCTTTCAACTGCTGAGCCATCTCTCCAGCCTGCTTTTTTGTCTTTATATATTTGATAGCATGACTTTTTGCCTGTGTAGTATTCTGCCATGGATAGATAATAATTACCTCAACTCCGTTGAATACTTAAGTTTTTCAGTAGTTTTTACTTTAAAAATAAGGTTATAAGTGATATCTTTGTGTACAAGTCTGTTTATATGTTTGGTTTCCATGATATGATTACCTAAATTTAATCCTAGGTGTAAATATGAACTATAGGTGGTATAAATGTGAGCTATAGGTGGTGTAGAAGATCCATATCCGATGTTACAACACCTGAGAATTGAGACCTGATTTCTTTAAGCTAGGAATTTTCCTACTTTAAGAATAGAGAACAATAAGGACTTTCAAGTTTTCAGTTGTACCTTTTCCTTCTCCAGTGCTTTCATCATAACTACTGGCACTCCATGGTCTATGTGCCACATGTGCAGCAGCAGCAGCAGCAGCAGCAGCAGCAGCAGCAGCAGCAGCAGCAGCAGCAGCTGCTGCTTCATGTAGAGAGTTATCCGGAGTATACTGAGCAACCTCTTGTAGACCAAAGTGTTCCTCATTTGTACAGTGATGTAGTGAGGGCAGATGACACACAGGCGGGAGTATCAACAAATGGTGAGTATATAATGAGATTGCTAGCAAGAAAGTCAGTTGGATTTTATCGTGCATAATTAGTTCATCTTCAGATATTTCATTAAATCCATATGCTTTTAGACTATCAGTTCTGAAAATGTAATATGTAGATGCCTTATGATCCTTGAGGCTCTTTGAAAGGATCCATGCATGAAGCCAGTAGTCTTTACAAATGATACTGAGATTTTATGTGTTCTTTCTCTTTGTGGTACTGCAGATTGAGCACAGGGCTTCATGCATTCCAGGCAGGAGTTCCACCAGAGTTGTAGCCCCATCTCATTCTTTGACTTTCTTAGTTACTTTTCTATTGTTGTAAAGAGACACCATGACCATGGCAACTTAAAAAAAAGAATTTATTGGGAGCTTGCTTACAGTTCCAGAGCATTAGTCTGTGGTCACATGGTGTGGGGAAGATGATGATAGTCATTCATGCATGGCACTGAAGCAGTAGCTAAGCACTTACATCTGATCCACCATCGAAGATCTGTGTGTGTGTGTGTGTG
>LOJH01002247.1:11249-43834 GCA_001685095.1 Ellobius talpinus | reverse complement strand
TGTCACCTCTCCTGTCTTCTCCTGACACTTGTCACCTCTCCTGTCTTCTCCTGACACTTGCCACCTCTCCTGTCTTCTCCTGGGTCCTCCCCTCCATTTCACAAAGTAGCCGGGATGCCATTTGGTTAGTGACTTTTTGTTTGTTTGTTGTTTTTCTTTCTTCTTTTTGGTTTTTTTTGTTGTTTATTTGTTTGTTTTTGAGACAGAGTTACTCTGTAGCTTTGGAGCCTGTCCTAGAATTAGCTCTTGTAGACCAGGCTGGCCTTGAACTCACAGAGATCTGCTTGCCTCTGCCTCCCGAGCGCTGGGATTAAAGGCGTGCACCACCACTGCCTGGCTTGTTTGTTGTTTTTCAAGACAGGGTTTCTCTGTGTCTCCCTGCCTGTCTGGAACTAGCTCTGTAGACCAGGCTGGCCTCAAACTCCCCAAGATTCACCTGAGTGCTGGGATTAAAGGCATGCACCACCACTGCCAGGCTTAGTTAGTGGCTTTTATGTTTTGCCAGCTACTTTTTTGACCAGGTTATTCCTTGCTTCTCATTGTAACCCTGGGAACCAGAAGGACAGGATACACTTATGTGTGACAAGTGGGGCTCTCAGGACTGGCCTTTTGTCTTTTTGTCTGAGGACTCTACAGTAAATAAATGACTGGACTGGAGTTTAGGGCTTGCCTGTCTGAGTCAACACTCCCCCGACCTACAACTTTTTTTTTCTTGCCACTGCCTAGCCTTTCTGCAGATGTCCCTAAGGTGGAGGTGCTGGAACAGGAGTTGTCCTGGCTGAAGGAACACCTGTCCCAACTGGAGTCCCCTGTGGTGTTCTGTCACAATGATCTGCTCTGCAAGAATATCATCTATGACAGTGCCAAAGGTACAGCCCCTCAAGCCCCTCAGAGGTGGGTCTGCTGGCTTCAGGGGTCCGAGGACAAGGACTAGGAGCCCTGAGTTTTGACTTTGCTTTTTTATGGAGGACACGGTATGCCTAATGGTGATCTTAATTTATGAGAAAGAAGAGGGAAATGGAACAGGAAAGTACCACTTAGAAAAACACATTGTAAGATGGAACTCAAGATCCTAGCTGGGAAGCTCTTCAACATGAGAACACACAAGTCCTACATCCTGATGATTTTGTGGGCCTTTGAAGACATTGTAGCTTCCCCAAGCCTGGAGGGAGAGGGGGATGGGGAAGAGAAGAGAGATGGGGAGATTGCCTGCTTCTTACTGTTCCTGAGGATGCATACAGGGGTCCCTCATTACACACCGAAGATTGGTTGTGGGACATCTGAGAATGCCAAGTCTCCTATAAAACAGCAGAGTGGGTGGAGCTTTGCAGGCAGAGTGCTCAGTTACCATGCGTGAGACCCCAAACCCTGTCCCCAGAACCAGGAAAACAAGTGAAAATAAGCAAGATAGTATTTGCATAGGACATCCATATAGTATCTTCTAGTACCTTCTGGCTACTTACAATATCCAGTACAGTGGAAATATGAGCTAAATAGGTGTTAAGCCATGTTGTCTTAGGAACAACAAAGGGAAAAATTCTGTACATGTTTAATACATATGAATTTTTTAATTAGTATTTTATGTGTATGATTATTTTGCCTGCATGTATGCCCGTGTGCCATATGCATGTAGTGCCCAAAGAAGCCAGGAGAGGATGTTGTTGAATCCCCTGGACCTATGGTTATAGTTGGTTATGAGCCACCAAGTGGGTTCTGGGAATTGAACCTTAGGTTGTCTGCAAGGGTAGCCTGTATTCTTAACCGCTGGGCCATATCTTCATTCCCTCAGATCAAATTTTAAAGATTTTCAGTCTATAGTGAGTTGATCCATGGCTGTGGGACCATAGACATGGTAGGCAGGAAGGAAGTATTTGCTTTGCTTCTGGTCTTTAGCTATGCTGTGGACAGACGCCTTTTGATGGGGAACCTGAGGACCCAACTGAGCGGGAGGCCTGGAGCTATGGGGAAGGCAGGTAGACAGAGGGCAGCGGCCTAGAAGGCTGCAGCAGAGATCAGGGAGGACCAGAGGGTATTGCAGAAGTCTGGAAGTCTGACCGTGCCCCATTTCCAGATCTGGGGACAAAAGCTCTCACTGCTTCTCCTTTCCCTCGCAGGTCACGTGCGGTTCATTGACTATGAGTACGCGGGTTACAACTATCAGGCTTTCGACATTGGCAACCATTTCAACGAGTTCGCAGGTAGGGAAGTTACACTGACCTCAGTCCCCTCCTCATGATAGGGCACCACATCTACAGGGAGGACCACAAGTGGTTCTAGGCTTAGGCTTGATGGGTGGAAGGTGGGTACGGCCTGCTTGCGAAGATTAAAGCAGCTCACAGAAAGGAACGCCTCTCCAGAGCTGCCCTCTGCTAGCTTGTGTGACAGGCAGTTTGGTACAAATGAGGAAAATGCATTCACTGTTGGGCCCCAGGGGCTACTTAGCCTGACATGTGACTTAAGAAGGACCCCCTTCCAAGCGGGGCTCAGTAGTGCAGTCCTGTGATATCAGCTACTTGGGAGGCTGAGGCAGGAGGATCCCAGTTCAAGGCCTTTCTGGGCTATAGTATGTGTTCAAGACCAATCTGGGCAACTTAGTAAGACCCCATCTTAAAATTAAAGATAGTTATAGATGTATCTCAGTGATAGACCTGTTTCCTGGCATGTACAAGGCCCTGAGTTCAACATCCACTACCAAACAGGGTGAGAAAAAGAAAATATCCCTTCCTCAGGACAGGGACAGCCCTCACCAGCTTGGCTAACACTCCTTCATGCCCAGGACAACTTGTGCAATTGTCCCTGCAGGCCTTGAATGCAGATATGTGGCTGAATAAGCCATAGGGAGCTATTTACCTGGTGTCATGAAGCAAATGTCTAGGCAGAGCTAGTTAAAAATATTTCCACGACTTGATTTCCTGAGTTTCAACCCTAGTTTTGTCGTCACTAGTGGTGGGATTCAGGTCGCTGCCCTTTGAGGCTGTAAAATGGAGATGGTGTAACACCTCCATCACTACCCTTGAGTTAAGATACACATGCAAGGCTGGGTGTGCTGGTGCACACCTTCAGTTCCAGTGCTCAGGAGGCAGGTAGATCTTGGTGAGCTTGAAGCCAGCCTTGTCTATATATTGATTCTAGGACAGCCAGGACTATAGAGACCCAGTCTCAAAAAAAAGTCTCCTTCTTCCCACTCCCCCACTCCCTCAGATTTGGCAGCTGTACCCTAAAGACATGCTAATCTAGACCCATCCGTGGAAGGGCAACAGGGCATAGGACCACGCAGACAACTCATCACTGGAGTTGGGCACCACAGCTGGCTAGGGGGCCGTCTGCAGGCTGGTACGTGGGCTTGCCAGTGTGCTATGGCTGGCCCCCAGGGCTTCCCCTAACCAACCCAGCCCAGCCCAGGTTGATGAATAACATCTCCCTTAGAGCCTCAGAGGTGCAGGTTCCTGTAGTTGCTTGTGGCCAAGAGCCCAATTCTCTAGGGCAATCAGAGGGGAGGGTTTGGGCCTCAGTGGAGCTGTGATGAGCTGAAGCAGAGGCCTGGCCTGCAGGGCACAGGCCTGGCAGTGGTCACCGCTGGGAGGCCTTTGCAGAGGTGTTAAGTCCTTATCCAGGGCACATAGCAAAGGTCAAGGGGAGCTTCTCCAAAGGCATAGGCTGGATCCCTTAGGAGCTGGCAGGAAGATTCTGCACTCTGAGAAGTAGAAAGATACAGGTCTAGCCCAACCCCACCTGTAACAGACTGTGCGACCTGGGCCTTCTCATCTACAAGGGGAGATTCTTCACTACCCACATGCTTGGAACTCAGAAACTCTGCTTCCCCAGGGATATCAGGGACACATGGGAAGGTTGTAAGAAGGGAAAGGCGAGACCCCGGAGACGGTGGCCCAGCTCTGTTCCCACCTTAAATAAACTACTTCTTTCTAGTTCCTGGTCTGCCCTGTGCCACGCACATACCTGGAGGAACCAGGAAGCAGCCTGAAAGCACTTAGGATGGGGAAGGGTACAAATGGGGGTGTCAGTCATGGGAGCAGTGGAGGTGGGACACTTCCCTGGGAAATGCCAGTGCAAGCAGCGACATTTAACACTGGTAGTCAAGTCCAACTCCTTGGCTGGAAGGTGAGGGAATTATGGCACTGAGCTGAGAAGGTTGGTCTGGGGTCAAGTGGTCCAAGCCCGAGACCTGAAGCATCACTTTATAGAGGGACATGCACATAGTGGCCCTGCCCTGGGATTCCCACCACTCGCAGTGACCCTTGACCACCCAGTCTCTCCTTCCTCACCCCTAGGCAGCTGGGTAGGGAGACCCCTCTACCGACCGAGCTGCCCTCACAGGGCCCCTCCCCAGGCCAGCCCACATCTCTAGGTAGGAGACTCCTGGGCTTAAACCCGAGAGGAGCTTTTCTAGCAACTTCTGTCTCACTCCCCTGCCTTGTAGGTGTGAATGAGGTTGACTACTGCCGGTATCCAGCTCGGGAGATCCAGCTACAGTGGCTACGCTATTATCTTGAGGCACAAAAGGGGACGGCTGCAACCCCCAGAGAGGTGGAGCGACTTTATGCACAAGTCAACAAATTTGCTCTGGTGAGTGCTTGAACCTGCCACAAGCCTCCCACCCAGAGCCCAGGGTCAGTGGTTCTTAGTGAGGGTCTCTAGTGCTGTGATGAAACATTACGACCAAAAAGCATCTTGGGGAGGAAAGGGCTGATTTAGCCTTATAGCTTAAGTCCATCATCCAGGGAACCCAGGGCAGCAACCTGAAGGTAGAAACTGTAGCAGCTAGGAGGAGCGCTGCTTACTGGCTTGTTCCCCATGGCCTGCTCAGCCTGCTTTTCCATGCCATCCAGGACCATCAGCCTAGGGAGTAGCACTGCCCACAGTGGACTGGGGCCCTCCCAAAGCAGTCACGAAAATGCCCTACAGACTTGTCTACAGGGCAATCTGGTGAGGTTATTTTCTCAATTTAGATCCCATCTTCCAAAATGACTCTAGCCTGTGTCAAGTTAAACATTAAGACTAGCCAGTCCAGTCTTGGTGGACTGCACCCCACCAAGAAAGAGTCTTAGAACAATTAATTTCAGATGTCACCTTAATGTTCCTGACACCCATGCCACCCAGCCTGGGCACTCACCTCTCTAGACAAACATTTCCAAGAAAGACCTCAGCTTCCTAACTCAACAAATCTGTTTGGATGGGTGGTCCTCTCTGCTAGCTAGCCTTAGCGTTTCATGATGCACTAAGACCCCCCCCTTGTAACCTCCACCACTACCTCGCCCATAACTTACCAGCCTTGCCTCCCAGGCTCCCCCCACACACACTGCATTATGGCATTCACTTGGGAATGCCACTTCTCCTAGGAAAATGGATCATGCCAGGTGTCCACTGGTATGTGCCTAAGGCACTAGGACCTACTAACACATGGGGACACAAGCCAGCTGCTCCAAGTTTCACACTTCATAACAGAGCTTAGAAAATCTCTCTTTTCTGTGATTGATTGCCTGTTCTGGTCCACACTGGCCCAAACTTGGCCCTCTTCCTCCTTGTTGCACCTTAAGAACAAATCTCTTGCTCAACCTTTAACAAAACCCCATGCTTGCTGGCTCACCTATGTCCCTTCTAAGTCATGGAAAGGGAAGTAGAGAGAACCTTTCTCAGAAACTGCGTGACAAAAGCTTGGGATGGGTGGGAAAAGCCCTAAGGGTGCACCCCCATGCCTAAGAAGGTTATAGTAATCATGGCTTTCTGGCTCTTTGAGCCTAGGCTGGAAAGAGGCAGCCTGGAGAACCTTAAAGTCCTTGGAGCCCCATTCTGCCTGCCTGGATGCTGGGATCTGGGTAGAAGTGACTCTTCTTGCCTTTTACTAGTGGGTAGTGAGCCCCCAAGTACTATCCAGGGGTCTGGCCTCTGCGTCTCTCCACAATGGACAGGGCTTAGCTCTGCAAGACACCCACAGTGGCTGTGTCTCTCTTGCTCTTGAAGGCTGTGACAGGTGTGGCCTTGTAGGGCTGACCCTCTCTGGCCTGTTTGCAGGCCTCCCATTTCTTCTGGGCACTCTGGGCACTCATACAGAACCAGTACTCCACCATCAGTTTTGACTTCCTCAGGTGAGTATGGGGAGATTGGGGAAGATGGGTGTGGGGCAGAGAGAAGGCACAGCCCTGACTAGTATGCGACAAAGCTAATCAAAATAAGATGCCAGAGTCCTTCCACTGCACAGCTGACCTAACACCAGTTCCCAAGGGAGCCCCACTAAACCTAGTGAAAGTGCTCTCATCCTCTACTAAGCCTGCTATACTGTCCTACCCAGCAAGCACCAGGGCCCACTCTGCTGGTACCATCCTAGCCAGAGCCTGGGACAAATAAAGACAGGCCGGAGAATCAGTGTGTAAGGCTGGAAGGCCAGTGAGAGACTCAATGGGTGAAGGTATTTGTGGCCCAGCCTGGTGAGCTGAGTTTGACCCCCAGCACCCATGGAAAAGTGGGAGGAGAGAACTGGATCCTGAAAATTGTCCTCTGACCTCCACATGCACTGTGGCACACACACCCTACACTCACACAATAATAATATTTTTAAAAACTAAAAAGGAGCTATAGAGAGCAAGGGTCTTTCGCAAATCACTCGGGTGAATTATATCTACTCACACTGCCCACTGGAACCACTCGCATCCACCTCTTCCGTAGGCTTAAGGATCATATCTAAACTCTTATTATGACAACTTGGGAGCCCGTTAAATGAGGCCCCTTTGTCCTTGCAGGCAGGGAATGAATTCCTCCATTCTGTCCCCATCCACTCTCAGCTATAGCACTGTGCTGGCCCAGATACTGGGGCTCACATTGGAGTATGTTACAAAACCAACAAAGACAGAAAATCAAGAGCATTTGCAAGGATGTGGGGAAACAGGAACCCTTATATATGCTGGGAATGCAAACTGGCCAGCCATTCTGGGAAAGAATGTTCTTCAGACAATGAAAAATTGAATGTCTGTACGATCCAGCAATTCTCTTCCTGGGTGCATGTCCCAAAGAGCAGAAGAGCGGGCTCACAGTAGTGTTTGCGCACCCAAGTCTGTTTGGAACATTGGCCCCCACGGCAGCCACAAATGAATGACACAGAACATCATGTCGTTCTGACTTTGTAAACAAGGGAATCTGGTCACGTGCTATGCAGATGAACCTTGAGGACATTTTGCTAAGTGAAATAAGGCAGTCACAAAAAGACAGGCCTTAGGACTCTGAGACATGATAGAGTCAGATGCATAGGGACAGAGCAGAGTGGTCACTGGGCTGGGACCAGAAAGTGACAAGGGTTGGCAGGTTTAGCTTTGAGAGATTAAAAAGTTCTGAAGGCCCACTGTGAAACAACACACAGATCAGCACCACAAAACAGTAAACAAAGCGCCAAGCACACGTTCAGGAGGATTGCTCCCGTCTCAGTGAAGAAATGAGACTATAGTGAAAATTTAAGAGTTGTCTTTCCCCTAGCCGGGCAGTGGTGCACACCTTTAACCCCAGCCCTTGGAAGGCAGAGGCAGACGGATATCAGTGAGTTTGAGGCCAGCCTGGTCTACAGAGCCAGTTCCAGGACAGTCAGGGCTACACAGAGAAACCCTGTCTCAGAAACAGAGTTGACTCGCCCAGACCTAGGCGGGCTTGAGCTGGGAGGAAGAGTCCTAGGTAGGCTGCCAGGCTCCATGCTCATGCACTTCCTTGCCTGTCCCTGGCAGGTATGCAGTGATCCGATTCAACCAGTATTTCAGAGTGAAGCCTCAGGTGCTGGCCTTGGAGATGCCAAAGTGACCAGCCTCCTGCTGCCGGACCTGCTCCCAAGGGTACCCTCTTGCCTTGAGGTTGGCACCCTTGGGGAAGGTGGGCAACCATGGTGAAGCGCCCTGCCCCCCTCACTGTGGATGCCAATGAAGACTTCCTGTTTGGAGGGGCTGAAACCCAGCGTTGGGGTGGGGGCATTCCCCTTCACCCTGCCAGGTTTGGAGAGGAAGTGCCTGCAGATAGCCTGGCCCTGTCTGTCACCTGTGAAAGCACACCATGGCCAGCCCAGGCCTGTGGAGCTCACGCTGCCTGTTTGTCCTTGACCCTTCCTAGTAGGGGAGGGGGAAGGGCTCCTTTCTACCTCTGGTGTCCCAGCCTCCAGCTGAGGGGCATCTGCCCCAGGTGAGAGGTGCTGAGCTCCAAGCCAGCAGGGAGCTAACTCTGCTTGTCTCCCAACCAGGCCTGCCAGCTCTGCCGGCAGCAGCCTCATCTGAGCTGCTAACTTCTCCAAGCCAGATGCCATCCAGTCACCCCTTCCCCAGCCCCCCTTGTACTTGGGCTGTGCTTCTGCACAGGAGGAGAGGGAAGGGCAGACCCTGAGTAGGTATGGCCTTGGATCAGGTGGCAGGTACCAGATATACCAGCAGTCTCCGCCTCTTTCCCCTCTAAGGATCTGTCCATCTCTATCTTCTATTCTGAACGTACCTGAGGTCTTCTCATGTGGAAATGAGCAGTGGAGGCAAGGGGCATGACCTTTACCAGCTCGGTCTCCCCATTCCAATCCTTACTATTCATTCCTAGGGGGCCTGCTGTAGGCCCCCACTGTGATTCACCTGTAAATTACCATGTTTTTCTGCATTAAAATGTTTGTTTCTGGAATGCTGTCTTGGAAGGACAATGGCTTGGAGTATAACCATTGTACACATGGAGGAGCTGGGCCAGGCTCAGCTTCCCTTCTGCTAAGCCTTTGGGGTTTGTTCCTGCTTGAGTTAGGAACAGCCTGTGCACCTCTGATGTCATCCTTGCCCGGCATCCTGCAGACCTGGGCAAGGCTGATGCTCTCTTCCACAGCCTCTCCACCTTCACCACCCTGTCAATTGCCTCTGCAGTACATTGCTTAGCAGGGGAGCCCTGATGCAATTGCCCTGGGCTAATCCAGAGAAGGGCCTGCAGAACACGGGACAGAACACTTATGCCCCCCCCCAAGTCCTTTCTGACCCTCAGCTATTGGGGTGGGAGAGAGCCACTGTCTAACAGCAGGCATGAGTTTTGCAACCAGCCTCCTCAGGAAGCCAGAGCAGAAACTCAAGTGAGAACACCCCAACTGTCTTAACTAGCAGCAACTGGCCAGGGTAGATGGTGGGGAAGCATCTGGCTGTTTGGCATTTGCCTGCAAATGGACCAGGCGTCATGGCAACAGCTTTAGTGGACACTGGCGGTAGGGCCTTCAAGGTCACATGCTCCAGTGGAGGCAGGCCCTCCGGAGTGTGCTGACAGAGGACCTGGGGGAAAAGACGTGCCCAGGCATACAGATAGTGCCAGAGCTGGGAAGGAGGGGTCCCCAAGGTCACCTGTAATGCCCAGATTCTTATTCTTTCCTGCTACCCTGGAACCAAGGGCATAGTTAGTTCCTGTGCAGCTGGCTTCATGAGCAGCCATCACCCTGTAGACGAGAATGCTGCACTGAGTAGATTGTGGCTGCGGTGGGCAGGCAGGTGGGCTGGAGGCGCAGAGGGCTCTGTGTTCCTTCCCCACAAAGCCGGAGTCCCATCTCTCTCCTGTCACCCTAAGCAGGAGCTCCAGGCCAGGGCCACCTTTCCCAGGCTGACCTTTGGCCTGTGGAGAAGTGGGCAGGGGTCAGGTGAGCTTGCGGCTAGCTTTCCTAATAGCGACCAGAACACACTGTCCCTGTCTCTGCCCACCTGACCGTGCCCTGCTTCTCACAGGAAGGGGTGAGGCTCCAGTTGGCCAGAGGACTTGGGGTGGTGATGGCCAGCAGGTAGATGAGGTCTGCGGACAGAGGTACTTGGAATACTTTTGGCAGTGTGGGCCCAACCCTCCAGGCTGCCAAGGACCAGCCACAGGGCAAAGGGAACTCAGGATTGGAAGGAGTCCCAGGGAGATTAAAGACCATGTTTGGTGGAGGTTCATGTTTGGAGTGAAGTTAAGGGCTTTGAGCTAAGCAGCTCCCTATAGTGGCCACCTAACTGGGCCAGGCAGCAGCCAAAGACGTTTCCAGAACCCTGGGCTGATCTCTTGTTGTTGGCCCCTGTCTTGGGGCTGGGCAGGGCGCCAAGATGTGAGGACAGCAAGAAAAGGCAGTCGGAGCTCCGAAGGACAAGGCTGGGAATGAGGCCATTCCCTGATCCACTGCCTCTAGTTCTTGGCAGTGTGGTCTTCATTCTACCTACTGCCTCACCAGCAAGTAGAATTAAGAAACCCCCTTGCAGCGTCAAGTCTGAGCCATAAGTTCCTGGGTTCTGAAGCTCGCTATACTTCTGAATGTCTTTGCTGAAGTGTGTGTATGTAGCCCCCCCCTCCAAAGTGATCTTTGAGACTATCAGCTCAGGTTCAATCTCACAGCCTCTACCTTTGCTACCCAGAAACTGAACATTCTCTTCTCCCTCTTGCCCCCTTTGTGGACTGGATGGCCCTGGCCCCTTGTGACCACTCCTCTAAGGATATACCAGCCAGGATCCTTCTGTTCTCACAGGCTGATTCTGGGCCCTTCCAGATGATAGTGGCTTTTTCTAAAGAGGGGGTATGGACGAGACTGACACACTTCGGACTAAGCCTGTGTGGAATATATACTACCCCGTAGCCTCCCTCATTGAAGACATAACCCTGTTAATCTGGCCCATCTCTTTCACAAGAATTGCTATTTGGTTTTGCTTCCCCCATGCCATGCTGATGGCATTAATTTAAACTTGTCTTATAGAATCCCATTAGTTTTGAAGGCTTTCAGTCTTTTATCCAACCCTGTCCCCAGCGATGATAATGTCACAACTATGCCTTTGAAATCCCCATTCAAAGTGCAAGGTCACAGAGACTTGAAGATCACTGGAGACCCTGCTCCCTTACTGAGTGTGGCAGAGTTCCCGAGTGACTGTGTGTGATGGCTCTTCTGGGATGAGCCTACCGTTTTCACTGGATTTAAGGGGCTCCCTCTCCCAGAGAGGGGTAGGAATCATGGAGAAGTTCCAGGCTCTTGCTTTCAGGTGGGACAGTGAAGCCCAAAGAGGAGAGCTGAGCCACTGTTCCTCCAGGCCGCTGCAGTACCTCCTCCCTCAGAGACTGTCTGGTCTCCCTCTTGACAAAGCCATTTCTTCCAGACACTCTGCCTGATGCTCCCATATGCTGCCACCAGGGGGCAGAAGTGCCTGGCTGGCGCGAGACTTGGGACCAGATTGAGGACAGCCTCTCTACAGAGCAAGGGTCCGAATTCTGAAATGGTCGGTCTTTATTATGCCATCAGAAAACAAATGTGCTGGTTAAGTTATTCATCATTATCTTCTTAGTAACAAAATAAAGCACTATCTATGTTTACAGTCATAAAAAGAAACAGTCTGGAGAGAAATAGGGTCACGGGGGCACCTGGCCATGTGGGGTTTGGGGTCACCTCCCCTGGCTTGGGGACTGTTCCAGATCTTTGGAGCTAGGTGCTAATGGTCTTTGATTTTCTTGGGAAAGAACCAGGATGCTCATCAGGAGTGAAGCCCATTCCCCAGGACGGAGTGGGGGAGGAAGGAACCCACCCCACGCTCATGAAGAAGGGATGGAGACCAGCTGCCATGGGGTCCCCTCTGCAGGGCTGTCACTGACAAAAAGAGGAGCCATCAGACCTCTGGCCCCCATGCCTGGGACTCAGGACAAAGCCCCTTGGAGATTGAGGCACACTCTCACAGTACTAGGAGCTAAAAATGACTCCGTGGGAACTGACTGGCAAAGTCGGGAGGGAGAAAAGGGGTCGGCACTGGGTCAGGAAACTGCCAGTCCCAGGGGCAGGCTGTGCCCTACGGAAAGTCATAGAGTCCAGTGGGTGGGGTGGGAGCACGGACAGACGGAGGAACAGAGAAGTGCACACTGGGAGAGAACACACAGAACCTGAGACACCAGACTGACGAAGAGGTAGCAATTTGGGGACAAAGAAGCACAGAAGAGGCCCCCAGAGAAGCATCAAGAGACACATCACAGAGCTCATCAACATGCCTGGCTCACAGAAGCCACTTAGCAAACACCTTCTGCCCAGAGAAGCGAGATGACAATGTGAGCATGCGTGCGTGCGCACACACGCACGCACGCACGCACACGCAACAGCCAGAGGCACATGGACTTGGAAGACAAAGACAGGATAGCCAGACCCTTCTGTACAAAGGACAAAGTGATCCAGATGACAGAGGAGTGACCTGGGTGGGAGCTTCTGGGGCAGACATGTTGTCCCACCATGGCTGCGGTGGCCAGGACAAAATGGAAACAAAGCACGTTTGGGGGACAGGTGTGTACCCGCCATCCCCTCAGGTAGGCAGACCTACAAGAGGGGGTACATCCAGTGTTCCCTGGCCATTAGCCAAGAGGGCCAAAGACCTCAGCCAGCTCGGCTCCTCATCATGGCCACATGAATCCCGCCCAGCCAGGCCATTAACTCCTCAGATGTGCCCGAAGGTGTGGTGAGGAGGAGAGCCCTCCCCCCACCTTGGGAATGTATCTACAAGTGCACAGCTTCACCCATCACCTGGGCACACCCAAGTCCAAGTACCAACATGGTTCAGGCTGGCTGGCTGGGAACAAGGTCTTCCCCAGGGGCGACAGGCCAGGCCCAGCTGGCTGGGGATCAGTCTGTAAGGACCACCAGTTCCCCATCACTCTTCTCTTCGCCCTCTGAGTCCTCGTCCTCGCTGTACCGGTACATCTCTCCATCAGCCACTGAGTGCCTGTCATCTGTGCCCTCCCCTTCCTCCCGGAGGCTGCAGGTATTGACGATGACAGGCATGTTGGGGTCCAGGCCCTGGGGGACATAGTGCTCCACCAATGGTTGTGCCAGGGGCATGCCTGCTGCCCGAGGGAACAGGACATCTGAGGAGCTCACCTGTGCCTGGCCAGCCTGCGGGCTGAGAGGCGAAGAAAAGGGGCAGTTACAGATGTACCCATGTGCCTACCCAGCCCTCCCCCGCTGCTGGCTGTCCTCCGGGCATCACAGGCATGCATTCCAACCCGTCCTGGCTGGGGAACTGTCACACCCTGGGCCCTGTATGTGCATCCTGACGGCCAAATTAACTGTCTGCTATAGATGGAAAATGGGTGTATTCTCGGAAGGTGGCACATGAATATTATTCATTTTACTGTCATGGACTACAGGACCCCACACTTGTGCTTGCCAGGGTTATAGTTAAGGAACCTTCCTATGGGATGAATCCCTGCAGTGCATCTCAGTTTGCCCTGCATTTGTCAGGTGGCAGGCGCCCCGCAGTCATTTTGGGTCAGACCCAACCCCCAGTCACCAGAGTCTTACATACAGTCATTATCCACCGGGGATCACGCATAGGCGGATGACAAATCTGCACACAGATGCCCAGGGAGCAGCCACACAAACCCTGCCTGCCCTCACATAAAGGCCAGCCACACATGAACCCAGCCTCTCGAAGCAGCCACAGGCTGCTTCTGGCCACGAGGGGAGGCCTGCTCACGGGATGGCGTAGCTTTGGCGAGCACCCTGGCGCCGTGTTCTCATCAGGGCCTTGTACTCGCCCACACGCAGCCGCCGTCCCTCCACAACGCAGGTGCGCTTAGGCCTCGGCTTGTACTTGTAGTCAGGGTATTTCTCCAGGTGCTGCCGGCTCAGGCGGGCCTGCTCCTCGTAGTACGGCTGTTTCTCTTGGTTTGTCATGGACTTCCAGCGAGAGCCTGATCCAAACCCAGGCAAAAACTCAGGGCCAGACTCTCGGAATCGCCCCAGACCCCAGGCCCTAGAAACCCTGATTGGACCCTGGTCCCCGAGTGGGATCAACAGATAATACAGGTGAAAACACTCATCAAGGGCCTGGCCCAGTGCGGATGCTCCCTGGATGCTGGGCAAGGGAATGGGTGATCCTGGTAATGACAGGTAGTTGGCACCACCCTCACACTGAACAACTCCCACCCCTGAGAGGTGTCTTCCCAAGGGCATTCATAGGAGAGAAGTCACTCCAGGCCACCAAGTATCCAGTGTCGGTCTGAGGTGCTGCTCTGTGCGTGGTAGAGCACCTGCTGAGCATGCACCAGGTCCTAGACTGCACCCCCAGCACAACAAAGCTAAAAACAAAACCCTGGTGCTCCAGACAGTAATCCTGCACTGTTACTGGAGGGTTCAGCCATGAAAACATCCCCCTCCCTCAGCCTTGTCTGCCTGGCCCCCTCCTCAGTCTCAGACACAGTGTGGCATTTAAAGTCATGGTATTGACGATCCAGGATACCAATCTCCCGTTTATTGCCACAGCACAGGCTAGAAGGCATTGGGAGTATGGGGGAGGTAAGGAAGGCACTAAGTTCCAAGGGAAGGAGCAACCAGAACAGCCTTGCACTGAAACAAGGTCCTAGGATCCAGATGCCCATTACAACTCAACTCCTATACCTTCTAAGATTCTACCAGGGTTTAACAAGACATGGAATATCACCAAGCAAGCCCTAAGTCAACCTAGCTGGCTCCTGGGACCCAGTCCTATCGAACTATCCCTGACCCTTACCAAGAATCTTGCTGATGCTGGAGTTGTGCATGTCTGGGAAGGCCTGGAGAATTTTCCTCCGCTCATCCTTGGCCCACACCATGAAGGCATTCATGGGTCTCTTGATATGACTGCTGTTCCGGGACTCAGAGAAATGGCGGGCGCCTGAAGGATGGGTAGGCAGAGTTAGCAACAGGGACTGGCAGACATCCCTTGCATGGCCACCAGGAGGCACTGAGGAGGCTCACACAGCGGTCAGCTCAGTTCAGGTGGGAAGCAGAGAACAGCAAGGAGCAGAGGCCAGAGAACTGCAGGGCCCCACAGAGCAGACCTAAGGATAGACACCTGGGCACAATGGAGATGCAGGCCAGGACCTGAGGGCTTAATCCCAGGAGGACCCAAGAAAGGAGGGAGAGAAGTGACCAGAGACAGACAGGGAGGGCCCTAGTGGAATGAAGCCATGCCCAGGATCAGAGCCCTCACCATCCACATCACAGCTCAGCATGGCTTCCTCCAGCGGGTGCACACAGCTCTCCTCCTGCCTTTCCTTGGCTGGGGATGAGTCCAGGCTGATGAGGTCCTGCAGGTGACAGAGACATCAGTAGCTCCCACGTCACCCTGTCCGCATCTTCTATCACACGCTCCTGCCCTCTGGGGAGAGGACGCGTGGCCTATACCTTGCGGAATGGGGGGTTGGGGGAGTTTTCCAAGGCCCCACTGTGGCTGTGTAGCAGTTGGCGAGCATCCTGGATGGCTTTGGTGACAGCATCCCCTTCACCAAGGAAGCCTGTTGAAGAGGGAGCAAAGTGGAGGATAGGGGACCTGAGGGCTTTATCCCAGGGGCAACCCACACTTCTTACACTCCCTGCCACATCGTTCCTAGGAGCTCCTTGTAGTGGCATCTTTGTGGTAGCACTCTCTCTGCCCATCCCCCACACACCTAAGAGGCTGGGAATGAAGACCCTGGGCTGTCTAATCCGATACTGGAGGACAAATGGGCCATGGAGGGAGGCCTCCTCTGAGCCAGCCTAGACCCTTTAAGACGGCTTTAAGAATGCAGAGGCTGGAGTTGAGCTCAGTGAAAGAGTGCCCTGGAATTTTTAAAACCCCAAACTGGAACCGAGAAAGGGAAGGGACGTGCCCACAGTGGCATGCGACTCAACTGTCCTCCTGGATGAGACCAGATAGGAAAGCTTACCCAGAGGCAGGCTGGGGGGGCTGGACTGCAGGTCCCTTGTGGGAGCCCCGTGGCTAGAGGGGTGAGGCCCGCAGCTGTTCATCTTGAGGCTGGGGGAGCTGGAGGTGTTGGGCAGCTCAGGTGCCTTGGGCTTGGCTGTGAGGTTCAATGGCTGGGGGGGCTCCTGGGGACCCAGAAAGTCAGAAAGTGAGAGACACCAAAGAAGGACACCCCTCCCCCCATCGTGGAACAAACAGGACTCAGAGAGAAAGTGAGACTAAAACACCTGCCCAGAGCAGCCAAGAGGGAAAGAATGAGAGCAAAGGAGGAGGGCACCCTACGCAGTGGGCAGGGGAGTACCTGCAGGGGGTGGTGGGTGGCCACCCCGGGTCTTTTCACCACAGGGGCAGGAGGGCTGTGCAGCAGCTGCAGCGGGTACTCCACTGTGGGAAGAAAAGCAAGGGGCAAAGTCCCAGATGAGACCTGAACAGCAGGTACCAGTGTGACAGGTCCCAGGGCTACATGGAGGTGGGCTGAGCCTAGAGCGGGCCCACTCGTTCTGTCCTCATCAGGTCCAAGCACCACAGGGGACTGTCCATCACCCCCTCTTCCTACACGGGCCCTGCAGGCTGATGGCCATGTCTGTCCTTTTTAACCGACTCTAAAGAGTTTCCCACAGTCCATGCAAGAGAGGGCACACTCCGGTCTCGTACTTGCTGAGTGCCGGGGGCAAAGCGACCCTGTTGGGAGGAATGCCTCACGTGCTCTCCCCCTAGGGCTAAAACACTTGCGGTATGTAAGAAGTGCTCAAAACACCAGTCTCATTTTACAGGTGTTATCAGTCGGGGTTCTCCAGAGATCACAGCGGACAAGGAGACAGTTCAGTGGGTTGCCCATGAAGCCATCAAATGGTAGTGCCAGGATGTGAAACCAGGTCTTCTAGATGCCACAACCTATCCTTGGCCTGTACAGTTCTCTCTCCAACCCACTTGTCTCACTAGGCTTAGCATCAGGGGGCGTGGCAATTCCGCAGAGATAAGACTACACAAATCACCAGCCCCAAGGCAGGTAGCGATAAGCTCGCAGGAGGTGGTCAGGGCACTTTGTTCGAGCTAGGGTGGAGATGGGATGGTAGGGTCTGAGGACACGATGACGGTGAACCCAGCTGGCAAGCAAGGTTGTCTCTGTAGCAGAGAGCTGGCACTCTGTGTGGGCTTGTGGAACGGGGAGGGTAGAACAGTAGTCTTCATTGCTACCCATCCCATTGGGGCAGTTTCAGGCAGCATGTCTGCCCTGTCCCCAACTCTGTCACCAGAAATCACTGGGATTATCCCATCAGTCACCTTCACCCCCACAGCCCACTAGAGACAATGCACTCCCTGCTCAAGTGTTCCCACGCACCCGCTTCCCAGACCCCATGCTTCAATCCTCAGCGGAGTCCCACATCCCTGTCACTCTTACAAACCTCTGCCACGTACCCCAGTTCCAGCCTCTCCCTCACTTCCTTACCCCCCCAGGACCCAATCATCAAGTGCCCCCTCGTCAGGGAGCCTCCCAGGCCTTTCTCTAGCCTTCTGTCTCTTGAGACGGTATGTGCTTTGCAGTGTGCTCGTCCTATCCATCCTTCCTGCCAAGCTCAGGAAGGACTTATTCTTCACCAGACAAACCCCAGACTGTGGCCCAGAAGGACCACTGAGCATGGATGGGGTCTCTCATCTCACGACAGCAGCCTCTGGGGTAGGCCCTTTCCTGTCTCACTCACCTGGTTTGCAGGGAATGGGCTGGATGGGCAAAGCCAGCTGGGAGTCAGGGGTGACAGGCAGTGGCTGGTGACTTGGGGGAAAGGCTGGAATCATGACGTAAGGCATGTTAACCTGCTGAAGGCAAAGAAACCCACCATAAGTCACTGGGGACCCAAAGCGCTGCCCAGATGTCATTCTGCCCAGGACCCGAGGTAGGGTGGGTATGCACAGAACACAGGGTAGGGACAATTTTCCAAAAGATCCATCTGACCCCGTATGACAGCTACGAGCCCATCTACTTGTCACCCCCTCAAAACAGGACTCTGGAATTGGAAGGAATCGGAGCAAAATTGGATGAAGAATATGGCCTCTTCATCAAGCCTAGGGGTGGCCCAGGCGGCTCTGCAGGCCATCGCCACCTTCTGCCTGTGCTGTCCCCTCATCACCTGGATCTGCTGCTGGAGGACGTTGATCTTGTGCTGCTGCTGAATCAGCTGCTGCTGCTGCTTGGCAATCTGGCGAGACATGGAGTCGACAAGGGAATCACACCTCCTCCAGCGCCTGCCACAGCCCACCAGTCTTCCCCAGGAGCATGCGGGGTGGGGGGGTGGGGTAGAGCACCAGTTCTCAGAACCTGGTCTCCTCTTGCCCACAGTCACCCTTCCCAAGGAGCCTCGGAAGCCCCTGCCCTGGCTGGCACCTGCTCCTGCTGCTGCCGGGCCAGTTCCATCTGCTGCTGCTGCTTCTCAAACAGCATGGCCGCCATGTTCTTCTGCTCGGAGTGGGCTGTGAGGAGCTGGTCCCGAAGGGCAGAGAGCTGGTGAATCATGACCAGAAGCTGAAGCTCCTTCTCAGCCAGGCTCTCTTGGGTCCCTGTTCACGGTGAAATGCCACCACGGAGACCTTTGTTAGTATGCCTATCTATCTGCCCACCCACCCATCTGACAACCTCTCTGTCCCAGGAGCCTGCCAGTCTGGTGCCCAACTTCTCTGTACTTTAAGGGATTTAAAAAAATGTTTGGCATGATGGTAGTTACTTCCTGGGATCCACCCGAGGATGAACGAGCTAATAACGCATGGAAAGTTGTTTGTCTAGGACCTAACTGCGACTGCTCATGTCCCTGTCTTCCATTCCAACCTGGCTGTCTGATGAGTAGTGTACTTCCAAGCACTCAAGTGGGGACCATTTATAGTCAGGATGCCTCTGGAAAATGCCGAAGCTCAGGCCTCCATCTTTGGGGCTTCCCATCCATGAATGCAGGGAGCATAAGCATTGATTTAACACTCCCACTGTGTGGTTCTGGAAGCCTAACTTCAACTGCCAACAGTGCGTGGAAAGTTTCTGCTCACTTTAGACTGGGACCTGGAAGGCTGAATGACGAGCCTCGAGTCCCAAGGGTCTCCTAATGAGAGCCCAGATCCACCCCATGGGATCTGTTTCCAGTCAGGCCGCTCCCACCTAGGGATGGGCCAGACAACTGCTTAGAGACTCCCAGGTGAGCCAGGTGTGAATGAGGTGTTGCCCTATATACCCAGAGTGCATGAGAGAGCAGAAGGGAAAGACTCGGGCCGAGATGCCCTCCCCTGCTTTCCACACACAGGCCCTGCACCTTTGACATCCTTGGTTTCCACAGAGCTTCTTCCCAGAAACCGCTCCTTCCAGTCGCTGGACAGCAGCTTCTCAATGGCCGGCACAACTGAAAGAAGGCAGGGTAAGAGCAGGGCGAAACCACCAGAGAGCAGCCTAGACCTCACCTGACTCAAGCATCCTACCTTCTTGTAAGTTGCGGTTGAAGTCCAACCGCTCCTGGCTTCCTGAAGCGGCCTCAGAAGCTGCTGGTCTCTTGGGGTCTGGGGACCCACTGCTCCCTGGTGAGGTACAGTCCTGCAAGAGACAATGAATTATCACTGCCGCTCCCAAGAAAGGGAGCACAGACAGGGCTGAGCACCCCAAAGGTGTCCTTTCCGAGGGACCAAGACTCTACGGGATATTGCTCATTCTTACCTTCCCAGGCCTGGCTTGCACCACCCTATAAATGATACAGTGAGATGAACAGAGACTTGGGGACAGGATCTGGGTATCAGTCCAGTTTTAGTGACTCACAAGGCGCTGGATCTCACACAAGTCCTGACAACTCTCTGAAAGCCAGGACTGTCTCTGGGATCCATATAGTAAAGCATCTGAATGGGATGCTTTGGGATCACCATGGAAACACACCTGTAGGTTTGTCTATGAGGATGCTTCCAGAGGGAAAACCTGCCCTGACTGGAGGATCCTGGACAATTTCGTCTCCCCACTTCCAGACTACAGATGCAACATGGCCAGCTGCCTCAACTTCTTGGCTACCATACTTTTCTCCACCATGTGTACCCTCGAACTGTCAGCCAAAACAAACCCTTCTTTAGGTTGCTTCCATGGGACATTTTGTCCCAGCACTAGAAAAGTAACTAATACAGGGCTCACCTCACTAGTTATTACTACGAACCCACGTGCTGCTCCAGTCACGCGGCTTGATTTCGGGGACCCACTGTGGCCTCCCTAAATGATCCCTGGGGCTGGAGCACTGCCTCAGCAGTTGGGAGCTCTTACGGAGGACTGGAGTTCAGTTCTCAACACCCATATCCAGCTCCAGAGTATCCAACTGTTGCAGAATATTTATTTAACTAGGTAAAGATGTGTTGCATTTGTTTAATTATGGAAAGATGTGTTGCTGTTTTACCTTGCCTGCCTAAGGCACCTGATAAAAAGTTGAACAGCCAATCGCGAGGAAGAAGGTAGGTATAGGTAGAACCTCCACCCAGGGAGAATAAATAGGAGGAGGAATTTAGGCTTAAGAAGAAAGAAAAGAGAAAAATGAAAAGGAAGCGCCAGAAAGATGCCAGGGGCCAGCCAGGCACAAAGGAAGCAGGAAAATAGGACATACAGAATGAAAGAAAGATTAAAAAGCCCTGAGGCAAAACAGAAATGAATAGAAACAGGTTAAACTAAGTTAAAAGAGCTAGTGGTGCAAGCCTAAGCTAAGCCTGAGCATACATAATTAATAACTCTCCATGTCTTTATTTGGGAGCTGGCTGGTGGTCCAAAGAAACTTCCAATTACATCCAACATCCACTTCTGGCCTCTGAGGGCAACTGTACTCATGTGCACATACCTCTGACCAGGCAGAAACACACATTCACACACACACACACACACACACACACGTACTCACACATTTTTAAAGAGAAATAGGGGCTGAAAAGGTAGCTGAGCAATTAAGAGCATTTGTGGCTCTTGCAAAGAACCCAGGTTCAGTTTCCAGCACCCAAATGGTTGCTTACAACCACTCCAGTTCCAGGGGCTCTAACACCCTCCTCTGTAGCACCAGGCACTCATGTGATACACACAACAATATGAAACCAAAAACAGAAACCAAAACTCATAAATATAAAATAAATAAATCTGAAAATTTGAAAAATATAAATAAGTATGTGGATGGATGAATGAATGAATGAAAACAAATCTTTAAAAAAAAGAAGTGTTCAATTGGGTATGGTGTCCAGCCTTTAATCCCAGAACTCAGGGGTAGAAGCAGGTGGATTTCTGTGAGTTCCTAGCTAGCCTGAACATAATGGAGACCCTGTCTCAAAAAAACAAGAAGAAGAGGAGGACAAAGAGGAGGAGAGGGAGGAGAGGGAGAGGATGGAGGGAGAGGAAGAGGGGAGGAAGGGGAGGGGGAAGCAGCAGCAGTGTTCCGTGTTTCATCTAAGCCAAGCCTCCTGGTGTAAGGTTTACTACTCCAAAATGTGTCCCCTGGTCACCCCCACTCTTCCAAATTGAGTTCCTCCTTAGAGTCATCAAATTAAACTTCCTGTATGGAAATAGAAGTTTAAGACCTGCAGAATTTCTACCATGTATCAGTTCTCTCTCCTCTGTGTACATGTGTTCTACATGTGCGTGCGTGTGCGTGTGCGCACGCGTGTGTGGTATAGGCCCAACTTTGGCAAGCACCTGTCCTTTTATTTACTGAAGCAGATCTCTTGCTGCCCCTCCTGTTCCAGGGAGTCCCATCTTTGCCTCCAGGCAGCTGCTGCACTTTCTTGGCTTTTACGGGGGTCCTGGAAATCCAAACTTCATCCTCTCGCGTGTGCAGCAAGCATTTTTACCCACTGACTCATCTCTCCAACCCCTGTTCCCTTGTCCTAAGGAAATTATAGTCTGAAATGGCCACTCAGGTAGGGATGGAAGGAGACAGCTCCTGCTCTGATGGGTTACCAGCTTCTAGCCCTGATCATGTGGCTCCTCCCCTCTGCTCACCTGGGCCCCATCTTGTCTTGCAGAGACCATTTCTGCACACAAACTAGACAAAAGCATGTAGGCCTGGTGGAAAGGGTAGATCAGCACCAGGTGGAGCCACAAGGCAGAGGGGGAACAATAACCAAGGGGGTTCCTCGAAAGAAAGCGCTAGATACCTGAGCTGGAGCTTGTGAGTTGGCCGCTTCCTGTGGAGCCAGGCCTGGGTCTCCAGGCTGGGGCTCCACTGCAATGGCTGTGCCTTGGGGGGCCTCATGGGGAGGCTCCTTCTTCTCCTCAGACTTGATGGTGCAGTTCACCATGGTGCTAGCACTGTCCAGGGCCAGCTGCACAGAGACGGGGCTCCGCATGGACATCCTGCGAGTAGAGGGACAGAGGACACTGAGTAAATAAGGTCCAGGGCCCAGTTTATGAGCCCACCCTGTCCTCCAGGAGGTGCCCCTATCCTTTGTTTCCCAAACCCAAGCATTTCCTGGCTCCCCTCAAAGATGCATACGTCTAAAACACAAGCCTACTTTAGAACCTGCTTTCTTATTTTTTAATTTTTAGAATCCATTTGGGATTCCCACCTCTGGTATTCACTCCCTTTTGCTTTTGTGGTGCCAGGGCCTTGCACATGCTAAGTGAACCCTACATGTTTCTTGCCATGCTGGAGCCAGTGAGCTGATGAGCTCACCCGAGGAAGCCAGAGAGGGTTATGAACCCAAGACAACTGAACACTGCATGTATATAAACATATGTACTGGAGCCGAGTAGTGGTGGCGCACGCCTTTAATCCCAGTACTTGGGAGAAAGAGGCAGGCAGATCTCTGTGAGTTCGAGGCCAGCCTGGTCTACAAGCGCTAGTTCCAGGACAGCCAGGGCTACACAGAAAAAAACGTGTCTCGAAAAATAAAAAGACAGGATCTCAGATAGCCCAGGATAGCATTGAACTTACTATGTAGCTGAGGATGGCCTTGAACTCAAGTGCTAGGATCACAGGCCTGTGCCACCATGCCCATCTTGCAATATGCTTGGTAGACTCTTGTGAAGTGCATGAAGTGGCCTTCTCTCCTATCACGAGGCCTAGCGCCACCCGAGGGTTAGCATCTGCAGGACTCGGGAGAGCAGTTTCCAGGGTCACATCAGGCTAGAGACCAAGCACCAGTTCTCACCCTCTCCAGTCCCTGGGCAAGCACTCAGAGATGCGCACTGGTCTCCAGTGGCACACAAGGGTCTGGCTTCCGGCAGAAGCATTGAGAGGTGGGGCCTCACTAGAGAGTATTAGGTTAGGAGCCCTCTGTCTTCCTTCACAAATGGGTTAAAAAGAGACTTTACTAGAGTTGAGTTAACATGGTAGTGCTGTGCTCTCCTGCCATGGGGTGATACAGCACTTGCCTTCAAAGCCTCTGCAAAAGGAAAAACACATGCTTAGACACATAGGGATCAAAGAGCAACAACCCTCAGATGCACTAACAGACCCTTAAACTAAACAGGTGGTGTGACACACTAGTGCCACCTTACGGGCACAGCCCCAGTAGGTTCCTGTAGCCATACCACTCCCCAGCATAACCAAACCGAGGTCCTACACCAAAGTTGCTGCATCTGCAGTTTGAGTCGCAGCAAAAAATGACACAAAATCCTTTCCCTTTCTTCGCAACTCCACAATCAATGTCTTACCGGGTTTCATCAACTTCAGCAAACCATTTTCCCCTCTATCGAGGACCATCACCTCTTACTTTATTGTTTCATTTTGTGTGTGTGCGTGTATGCCAGGGTGAATGTTTGGGCACATGCGTGTGCAGGTGCCCATGGAGGCCAGAGAAGGCATTGGATCTGAAGAGGAGTTACAGGTTGTTGTCGGCAACTATGAGGGTGCTGGGAACCAAACCCTGGTCCTCTGCAAGAGGAGCAAGTGCTCTTAATGAATGAACCATCTCCCCAGGCTCAACTTTCACCTTCCCAATCAAGCGCTTTGATTCCAGCATCACTAAGCTTGCAGGTTGGGGCCACTGTTAAGTAAAGTCGGAGTAGCTTGAATACAAATACTGCCCTAGCTCCAGGCACAATAGCTGACTGAAGGAGATGCCACCAAGTGACCCACATAGTGTGCAGATACATTGGACAAAGGATAGTCCACAACCCAGAAACTTCAAGATTCCATTCGGCTACTGAGAATAATATGCTATTTGAAAAAACATACAGGGATGGAGATGTAACTCAGTGGCAGAGTGCTTGCCTAGCATGCATGAAATTTTGGATTCCATCCCCAGCACGATATAAAGCTAGGTGTGGTGGTACCCACCTGTGATCCCAGAACTCTGGAGGTGGAGGCAGGAAGGTCACAAGTTTGAGGACATCCTTGGCTACGTAGTAAGGTAAGGGATAGCCTGGGCCCAATAGGCCCTGCTTCTAAAACCCAAAATAAGGCCAGCAAGATACCTCAGCAGGTAAAGGTGCTCACTGCCCAACAATGCAAGCCTGGATAGCTAATCCCAGGAACCCACATAAATGTAGAAGGCAAGAACCACCCCAGAATTGTCATCTGACTTCCTTCCATTCATGTCCAGACACAAATATCTCCCTCCCCTCTCCTCCTCACACTCGCAATAAGTTTAAAGCAAAACAAAAACACGTTATGAATTATTTACTTCTACGGTTTTCCACCTAATACTTTCAGATCACGGTGGCCGTGAGACTAAAAATAGGGTGACCAGTGAATTTGCATATCACATCAATTCTGTACTGTAGTCTATAGATTACACCAACTATTCTGGTACTGTGTACTGGATCATACAATGTTACAGCTTTGTATACAACAGAATACATAAGGTGTTTTATGAACAGCTACAGGACTATTATAACCAACTAAGATATATACATCTGTATTTGATTTGATTGTATCCTATAGATCAGAGGACGGCAGACTCCCCCACCCTCTTTCTGAGTGCAAGGTAATCAGGAACCCAGGATAGCACAGGGCAAGAGAAGGCTAGCTGACCCTAGTTGGGGCCCATCTCACCTGGATGAAGAGAAAACAGACCCCAGGCCGGCTTGGCCCAGGGGGGGCTGCCTGGAGAACCTGCAGAAAGCAGGCAGCTCAGTCCATCCGGCTGGGGAGGGGCCGGGAGGCAGGCCCCGCAGGGGGCAGAAGTGGGGGCGGGGGGCATTATCCTGGAGCTGAGGGCAGCAATTACATAACAAACAAACCCGGGCTCAAGCTGTGAATTAATCAAACCGCTGAAAATAAAACCTTCCTCTCAGGAACTTCAGACAAAAGAAATGAAAACAACCAGGCTGGCTGGAAAATAAAAGGCAGCGGTGCTGAAAGCCGGGACAAAAGGAAACCAGACAATAGGGTGCTGGACAAAAGCAACAAAGCCAGAGGAAGTGTGACAGGCGCACAATGAAGGCCTGTGGGCTTCTGATCCCTAGGCTCTCAGCCACCTCATCCCACACCACTGGCTGCCACCAGATCGCCTCCGCTGGCCAGACTTGGGTCCCAAGGGCTCTCCTTCTTCATCAGGACCCGGCCTCAGGTTTCCAACTCCTACCTCAGTTCAAGCAGTCCCGGCCACCGCAGCCAGAGCCCACGGTCAGATGAGTGCCTGAGGCCAAATGCTGCCCCACGGGACATGGTGACCATCCACCCACCCACCCCCCGCCCCACGAGGGCTGTCTTGACTGCCTAAGACCAGCTTCACTGGCTACATTTGGCTACTGAGCCCTTGTAACGCAGCCAGTCTGGGTGGGAATGTGCCACATCAAACACGCCAAAGGTCCCCAAAACTCAGCATTCATTATCAGCTGTGGTCACAACCTGATGGATTAGGTTAGATAAAACAAAACAGCCTCTTTTCTCCCTCTCGCTTACATCTTTTAAAGATCTATTTTATTTTTAATTCTGTGTGAGTCCTATGTGTGTGCACTCATGAATGCACGTGCCCGAGGCCCGAGGCAATGGATTCCCCTTGGAGCTGGAGTTTACTTGTCCTCTGCAAGAGTGATACCCACTCTGAACGTCTGAGCCATTTTTCTAGCTCTAGACAAAATAGTCTTTTATTGTTGTTGTTTCGAGATAGGGTTTCTCTGTGTAGTCCTGGCTGTCCTGGAACTCACTCTGTAGACCTGGCCTTGGACTCACAGAGATCCTCCTGCTTCTGCCTTCCGAGTGCTAGGATTAAAGGTGTGTGCCACCACTGGCCAGCTAGACTAAACATTCCTAAGACATCCCACCTTTTCTTCCCTGAGAAAGGGCCTAACCGCATGGGCCAGATGGAACTAAGATCCACCTGCCTCAGTGCCCAAGAGTCACCGGATTAATTAATTATTTATTTTTTAATTTTTATGTGCATCGGTGTTTTGCCTACATGTATGCCTGTGTGAAGGTGTCAGATCCCCTAGGTCTGGAGGTAGAGACAGTTGTGAGCTGTCATGTGGGGGCTGAGAATTGAACCTGGATCCCCTGGAAGAGCAGCCAGTGCTCTGAATCACTGAGACATCTCTCCAGCCCCCAAACCTGATCCTCTTTGTAAGTTCGTTTATTCAGGGTTGCAATGGGGGCTGCACCCAGGACCTCACACAGGTAGTGCACATTCTGCCACGGAGCAGCACATCCAGCATTTAAATTCCTTTTTACATGTATTTACTGGGAGACACAACATCATGCAAGTCATTGCCAGTGTGTTCTAAGGGGAACCACTGAGCCTCAATGCCTTTTCCCACCCAGCACCCTCAGCCCATACTTGGGGTTATCTGCTATTAAGAAGTGGCATCTTGGGGCTCCCGGCACTGGTGAACTAAAGAAATGGCTCCCACTGACATCAGACTGGTTTGGAGTTGTCAACCTTGTCACCTCAGCCTAGTGCCCTCAGGTAACCCTAACAGATCCTGGGGCCCATATGCTCACAGGCAGGCACCTGGCTCAGCAGGACAGGGCTCATGGTTACTTAAGGCTCCGAGCTTACTTAAGGAGAGGCACAACATGGGCCTAGGAGCCAGGCCTTGGCAGGTACTGCTGAAAAACTGAGTCCTGGACCACCTCACTGCCTAGCCATCCCTGCCCTGTCACAGCCTTGAAGGAAGCAAGGTGTAAAGGGAAGGGTCAGGGCGAGAGTCTGTAATTCTTGCCTGACCCCGTGTGAACACTGGTAAGTAGCCTCTTGGCCTGTTTCATCTTCTGCACACTGGGCAGTTAGCCATACCTCACAGGAGTCTAGGGGGGTTAAGTACCGCACGGTGAGCATCCTGTACATGGATGTGAATAGCCCAGGATGCTGAGTCAAGTGGGTGACAGAGAAGTCTCCAAGTCACACAGACCTGGGTATTATCTGCACCTGAACTCTGAATAGCCACTGCTATGCCACCTTGGGCAAGTAACCTCCCTGAGCCTGTTTCCCCCTCAGTAACATGGGCATAAGACAACTCAGGAAGAAGAGTTAACCTACGAAATGTGCATGTTTTACATCCTCGGCACCTTGAACTTGGCCTTCAAAGGACTAAATCATAGCTGAAGATACCTTCGAATGCCTGCTGTTTCTGACTCACCCAGTAGCTTGGGAACCCAACCAAGGCAGGGTGAAAATATAGCTGTTTCCACCCATCATTGTGGCACCAGAGTCTAGCACGGTGCCTGCCGCATGGGGGACCGGATGCTGCTCCCTGCCCTTCCCCTGTGTGAGCAACACCCAGCAACAGAGCAAGTTCATTTCTTTTTCTTCCTACCCCCAACGGATAAGAAACCTCTTCCTCAGTCTTTGGATTTAAAGACCCTGTAGGAGCCTCCCTTCTTAAGCCCCTTTTCCAGGGACTAAAGACCCCACCAACTTCCTTTACTCCTTCCTTGCAAAGTCCATGCTACACTTTCTCAGGGATTTCCCTCTCTCTAGATGCCCAGAAGCCCAAAGCCCTCAGTGTGCAGGAGACAATTATGGGCTCCCCCAGCTCCACCCTATTCTGCAACCCTAAGTCCTAGTTTAGAGTCATAAACCCATGGCAGCCCACAAGTGCAATGGATGCTCCCCTGTGTTGTCCGCTGCCCATCTTGCCCAGCATCACACTATTGGGACAGCCCTGCTTCAGAACTACCACCAGCAAGGACCGTAGCGGACCTTCCACCAGCAAGGAGGCTGAACAGGCGCATGCCTTTAATCCCGGCACTTGGGAGGCAGAGGCAGGTGTATCTCTGTGAGTTCGAGGCCAGCCTGATCTACAGAGCGAGTTCCAGGATAGCTAGGGCTGTTATGTGACTTGTGTAGCCCCTTAAAAGTGCCCGTCAGGCACAGGTGGCTCTCTTGCCTCTCTTCTTCCTTTTTTCTCTTCCCTGTTCTCCCTGTTTGCCTGCCTCTCATATCCTGACTCCCACACAACTGTTCACTCTCTTGCTTCCCCCTCCACCCCCACTAATAAACCTCTTGCACTAATTCTGCCGCACGGGCCATGTTTGCTTAGTGGCATACCTTAGATGGGCCCACAAAAAGGCACCCACTTTGCCTTTTGTATTTATCACGCACCCCTTTTCCACAGTCCCCGCTCCTAGGGAGCCCACCTCACAGGTTGGGGGGGTCTTCTACTACACTCCTTCCTTCTTAGCTTTATCTCACTAAGACTCTGAACTGGTGCGCAAGACTTTGAATCCAGTGTCAGGATAAAGGCATGGAGAAAGAAGCCCCTCCAAGGAGGACTAGAGGCAGAACGCTGCCCATACACGAGATGGCTCCTGTTCTCCCCATAAGCAGTCTTCCCCATCCTGTGCCAGCCCCTTTCTACCCCAAACCATCAGTCACTTCCTCTTCTAATCACTCAATGACAGACCCAGCTGAATGGGAATCAAAGAAAGTCCTCCCTCTGAGTTTTTCCTCCTCCCTAACCACAGCTCCGGCCCCACACTCGTCTAGATGTAGAGAAGATTCCAGTTATCACAGCATGACTGTGACTCAGACCTGGGGCACAGGAAGACCTTCCGAGGATGGACCTTGGGCACAGCCAACTTCCACCGCTGCCCCTTCCCACAACTTGTCAGAGTGGCTGGTGCCAAGGGCATCACAGCCAGGGAAAGAGATCCATGCAGCATGGGTGGGGCAGGCACCTGTCCCAGAGGGAATTGCACTTCCTCTGAAACCCCAGAGAGTTGAGAGACTCTGGCTGCCCTGAACAATAGTCCCAAGGCGTGGGTGCCCAGAATGGTGCCCCATGCCACATCCTGTCATTCTTCCCACAGGCCGCACCCTGCCACTCTTCCTGGCTCCACCTGATCCTATCTCTGTGTTTACTCAGCTCTGGGAGTTGGGCTGGCCGCAGGCTACGGACGAAACTTTCCTGAAGGTCCCCTCACCCCTTGCAGCCTGTGGCGGATGGGATCCAGCTGTGGCTGGTCTAAGTCTCAGCTGGGTAAGAAGAGCCAATATTCCAGTGCCCCTGAACTGACCAATACCCCCTAGCTGGCCAAAGCGGTATCCATCCACCTGGGCAGATGGAGGGTCAGAGAGATTCCAGTTACTGTCCCCAGCCTGGGAGAGGTGGTGGCCTCCTGCCTATAAGTGTCTCTAGCCTAGAACCCATTGAGCACTGAGCTTTCTTCCCTGGCACTCAGAGATATGGGCCCCAAGAGTACATTGGAAAGCAGTGGTGTAGAAGAAACAGTAGCTGAGATGGTCTACCCCCACCCCATTGGCCTTCCAGCCTTAGAGGCGTTGTCAGGACAGAGGACAACTCGGGAAGGGGACAACTCTGAGGCGCTGCTGGAGTTCACACTGTGATGTGTCCCCAAGAGGTCTTCCATGGAGAACTGAAGGTGTCTCCTGGCATGCTCCCTCCCAACAGTACCAGGAATGCAACTGGGCCATCCTTGTCTCCCAGAAAAGGAAGACTTCCAGGCCACTGCAGCAGGGACTGGCCGACCTTGTCACAACCCTGTAAGGGACAGACCTGAGCATTAACCAAAGGAAGGAGAAGCAAAATTTAAGAGGCCCCAGAATAGCAGCAATCCCTCAGCTGCAAGCACTGTGTGCTCCACTGTCTCCTCCCTGAGAGAAACTACAGAAGCCGAGGGTTGGTGTATCCTGTCTGACAGAGGTGGGATATCTGAGGTCATTCTCATCGATGCCAAGCCTATATTGTGCACTCACTCAGGTTGATGCCCAGTTATCATCCACTACCCCTATGTTTTAGCCCAACCAAGGCAAACTGACCACTGTGTTCTCAGTTCACAAGGTCAGTCCTTGACTGAGTTCTGAGCGAGGAAAAAGTGGTCAAAAGAAACCAAGGCAGCTTTGTGAACTTGGAGGAGAAACTATTTTTCAAAACCTTAGTTTCAGTCAGGCATGGTGGCACATGCCTCTAATCCCAGCACTTTGGAAAAGGAGCTGAAGGATCAGAAGTTCCAGGCTAGCCTGGGCTATATGAGACCCCCTTTTAAAACAACAAAACCCTCTCTGCTTCTTCCTGTATACAAAGAGTCTAACGCTTGCTTTGTGTTTACAAGGGTGATACTTCAAGAAACTGGCCACATAGCTGGCGGTGGTGGCACACACCTTTAATCCCAGTACTCAGGAGGCAGAGAGACAGGAGGATCTCTGTGAGTTCCAGAGTTCCAGAAAAGGCTCCAAAAACTACACAGAGAAACCCTGTCTCAAAAAAACTGGCCACCTATTGGTTCTGGACAGAGGGAGTAAGAGAAGGAAGATGGACTTCCCATACCATTCCTGGAATTGCAAATATATTTAGACTTCATCATTCTCTAGGCATATGACTCCTAAAACCCTTGTACTCTCCAAGGTGATGATCTCTTTATGTGTTAGTCATCTGGGAGGGGGCTGGCAGCTCCCAAGCAGCCAGAGTGCAGCAGGACAGAGTTCTGTCCTCTGACCTTTATCCCAACCTCTGGAGCTCATCAAGAAAGCACAGGCCTTGCAGGTGCGAGGCTCTACATTCCAGCCCTGGCACCGCAAGAAATGAAATGATAAAAAGGAACAAATACACCCATCCTACTGAGGTCTTGAAACTGACAGGGATGGGCTTTTAAAAAGGAAGTAATGGTTTTGCTCCCTGAACCTGCCCCACCACCCTTAGGTGGTGGACAAGCAAAGTCGAGAGTCTGCCTTCGTCACATAGGTTTTCATCCTTTGGTGCCACCTCACAGTCTACTAAAGTAGACTTCCATCCGCATGCCCCACGACCCCACAATGCTAAGGATGGAACCCAGGGTTTCACGCATGCTAGTCTGTCACTATGAGTTCTCTCATTAAGCTGTAGCGCCCCTCCCCATCCTTGACCTATTTTTTTTTAAAGTTTTAAAGTTTACATTTGTGATAGGTTCTGAGTTAGGGATGGGGGCTTGTGTCTCCTTCCCGTCTCAGCACTAGGACCGCGTATGGGTTAGGCCTGTGCAGGCCTTGGGCACGCTGCCAGTCTCTGCAGGGACACTGGCCCACTTGAGCATGGCTCTGACAGGCCTTGCCTTTCTCTCTATCCCCTCTGCCTTGCTAAATTAGATTATGTCCCTAAGCTAGCAATCAAGGTTTATTTCCTTATGTGGCCACTTCTTCCTCCTGAGGCTGACTACCAAAGTTCAACAATCAGAAGCCCCCTTTGGTTCACCTAATAAACATGCCCAATTAAAATTAAACATCTCAAAAAAATTAAAAAAATAAAAATTAAATACCTCATCCTAATACAGTGTTTCCCCCTTCGCCTTTATGAACTGCCATTTGCCTGTGTGGCATGTCTGTCTCCTGTCTACCCAGGGACAGTCTTTTGTCCCTCTGGGACAAATACCCCTGCCCCCTTTCTCTTGTCTCCTTCCCCTTCTTCCTCATCCCCTACCTCCTTTACCACCCCATCCTAGCCCATTCATTATAACACAAACCTCCCCTTTTCCTCCTCTTGAAAATTAGACCTGCAAGGTCATTTGCTGCCTGAGTCAGAAAGCAGCCGCTTTAACTTTTCTTCCCTACTTAATAAAGGATCTCTTTGTGAAAACAGGTGCTTGGGTGCCTAATCCTGGGTCTGGGAGGAAGCCCCCGCTGTGCGGGAGTCCCCTTCAGTCTCCCAGAATTTATCAGTCCTGTTGTGTCTAGAAGGCCTTCTCTCCTTGGCATCTTCCATCCCCACTGGCTCTGGCTCTGTCTCCTCTTCCACAGGGTTCTCTGAGGTCCGAGGGGAGGGATTTGATGGAGCCATCCTATTTAGGATGGAGTGCTCCAAGGTCTCTTACTCTCTGCACACTGTCCAGTTGGGGGTGCCTGTGTCTGTTTTCATTTACTGCAGGAGATTCTCTGAGGATGGCCGAGCAAAGCACTGATCTGAACATAGCGGAATGTCATTAGGAGTCATTTTATTGGACCGCTCATTGAGGAGAATAGCAGGATTTGGCTTCCCTTGTCCACCTGGTCCCAGGGTCTTGGCGACCCACGCAGCGTGGGGCATGGGTTCCAATTCGACAGTGGTTGGTTACTCCCACAACTTCTGTGCCACTACTACACCAGCGCAGTTTTCAGCAGGTCACTATTTTAAAGGTTTGTTGCCGGGTTGGCGTTTAGCTTTCTCCTCTGGTCGTGTGTGGCGTACCTTTCAGTATCATGAACACTAGCCAGTAGGGATGAAAGCTCTAGATAGGCACCAGCTCGACCTCTCTTTTCGGTGAGCTATGTAAGTGCTGTCTTCAGCAACAGCGCCTTACCGTCACTTTGCAGAGAACAAACAATAGCCTTGGCAATAGTCTGGGTTGTCTGGGGGTTTCCATGGGGTCTCTTTGGCCAACAAAATTAGATGTAACCCATTCCTGACCCTGAAGGTTTCATTTGGTGGCAAGAGATATCTAGTTGGGGCTGTGTCTTCCTATTATTCAGAGATTCTATTTAGATTTTTTCATTTATGTATATAGATGATAGATAGATAGATAGATAGATAGATAGATAGATAGATAGATA
>LOJH01002246.1:0-62021 GCA_001685095.1 Ellobius talpinus | reverse complement strand
TTCTCTGTAGGTTTGGAGCCTACTCTTGTAGACCAGGCTGGACTCAAACTCACAAATTTCTTATCTCTTGAGACCCAGGTTGACTATCTATACCAGTGGTTCTCAACCTTCTACTGATGTGACCCCTTAATACAGTTTTTCATGTTGGGGTGTCTCCCAACCATACAATTATTTTGTTTTCATAAAATTATTTTTGTTGCCACTTCATAACTGTAATTTTGCTACTGTCATGAATCCTAATATAAAATTCTGTCTATTTCTGATGGTCTTAGGCAACCCCTACAAAAAGGCCCTAAGGGGTCGTAACTCACAGGTTGAGAATCTGACCTATGCAATGACTTTGAGAATAAATAATGACGTCTTGGCCTTTAACTTGAATACCCTTGTTTCTTTCAGCCTTCAGCATTTAAGGACCTCTACAGGTTTTTGGAAACTTTGTTGCCTCTTTGTAGCTTTCTGCCATTTAAAGCTTTAAATACAAAGAGCTTGTTGACCTCCGAGAAGCGTCAGAAGCGTGGCTCCCACCACTAGAGGGCAGCCGGTCTTAGTCACATGATCTGAACCTGCAGCTTCTTGCACTGGAAGCTTGCTTCGCTTCTCCAGTTTTTGTATTCCTTCATTAGCGATCACTGCACACATGTACTTAAAATACAACTTGAAAAAATGTATTTAATATTAAATGACCTCTTAAAATTGCTAAATTACCTGTTTAAAAAGGTTTAACATGCAGTCATTGATCGTCATTATGTTCGTTACTAAGTTACCAAGGGTTCGAGGATCACGCTCAGCCTCCAGGTGTGCGCAGTCTCAGAACACCTCTCCCTATATATTTATGACTTGGGGGAGAGTCTTCTTACTGCTGTCTTACAGGCATGTGAGGGATCTATTTTAACTAACGGCAGCCATTCTCTTGGGAAAGCTAGGGTTTAAGTACATGTTTATACTGTTTTGATGTCACTAAGAATATAAATGCTCACTTGTTTCTTGTCCTTTTCAGTTGAGTAGAAAAATGTATTTTCTCAAGGGCTAGCACCTTCTTTTCCTTTCTCATGAAGTCATTAGATGTACATTAAGGGGTAGGAAAATTATTTATTCTTGTTTCTGTTTTCATTGGTGTATGTCAGTGTGAGGGTGTCAGATCTTGGCGTTACAGACAATTGTTAGCTGTCCTGTTGCTGCTGGGAATTGAACTCAGGTCCTTGAAGAGCAACCAGTGCTCTTAACCACTGAGCCATCTCTCTAGCCCTAGGACATTTCAGATTTTTAAAGTATAAATTCCTAGATGTAGAATTCCTGTGTAAAAGAGTATAATTATCAAGGCACTTGCTAATTACTACCAAACTGATTTCCCCAAAAGAGTATGGGAAAGCATTTTTTGCTCTAATATATATTTCAGGATTACAGTCCTCATCTTCTTTTTTCTTTATATTTTATAATTACAAACATTTTCCTAGATAGTGGATTCTTTTATTCTCTACTTCCCAAGTGCATTCCTATTCTGTGAAGTATGTTAGGAAATGGTTCAGTAGTCAGGTAAATGTTTCAAATGTGTGTTTCCCTTATTCCTGCATTGGGAATGCGTGAAGCACTGTGCATTGTAAGGCTCTGAGAAGCATGGCAAGGAGGGCCTGTATTCTCTAATCACAGGGTCCTTTTAAGACCAGCAGCTGGTAAGAGCTAGTGACAGCAGGACTGTGCTTGCCAGGTGGTGGCAGAAAGATGTTCGGGAAGAGTTTAGAAGTCTGTTAGGGCTGGTGAAATGGCTCAGCAGGTAAAGGCGCTTGCTGGAAAGCCTGACCGTGTGATGGGAAGACAACCAGCTCTCACCAGTTGCCCTCTGACCTACACACTCACACTCCCATCTCCATATGAATAAATGCACATAATAAAACATCTTGAAGTATCGTAAAAGTTTCTTCTGGACCTTGTGATCGTGTTTACGGAGTAAGGGCTCTATAATAGGAAGATTAATGTGGAAAAGTCTGAAGGAGCAGATACACGGATCACGGCTGTTGTGTGGCTGAAGAGCTAGACCCCAGGCAGAGCTTCAAGGAACCGGTCAGAAGTAGTCAGCCAAGGATGCTCCACCTCCATCATCAGACAGGGCATCACTAGCCCGGGTTATGTCCACTCTGCAGGAAATGGCCTGGGAGCTTATTTTCCGTCCTATTTTAGGAAGGATAGATTTTACACTATGGTGAGCTGTCAGATATGCAGAGCATGTTTAAGAGACTTTGGGCAGTTACACTTGGGAGATAGCCAAGAAGACAGAGTTGTATAATGACAATGCCGCAGGATGTAGGGATGGAAAGGGATCTATTGCTGGCCTTGAACAAATCTACTTCCAAGCTTCTCAACCTTCTTATCTAAAGAGGATATCGAACACGGTTCCCATTGACTCATCTTTCAGACTTGGAGTAAAGAGAAAATAAAAGCAGTAACCAGAGCATACCAAAACATCTGTGAAGTGTGACAAGATGAAGAAAAGATTTTCCATGTTTATGTTTTATAACTCATTTAGTGTCTTTGTGTGTGTGTGTGTGCATGCACACACACACAATTAGAGGTCGCAGGACAACTTGTCAGGGTAGGTTTGCCCTGTCCACCCTGTGGATAGATCCTTGGGGATTGAACTCAGGTCATCAGGCATGGTGGCAATGCCGTTACTGAAGTTGCCATAATGTCAGCCCTTTCAAACATTTTTAAAAACTTTTAAAAAATTGGGGTAGCCACAGTGTCTCAGTAGGAGCTTGTTGCCAAGCCTGATGTTCAGTTCCTAGGACCACAGGATACAAGGAGATAACTCCTGAAGTTTATTCCCTGACCTCCATGTCTGTATACACAGTCAGCCAACTCACCATTCAAGGTAATTTTAAAAGTTAAAACTACTCTTAGCTTGTAGAACATTAAAACAAACCAAAACCTTTGAAGACAAGACTAACTGGCTGCCTGGTTGAGTTTGGCTTCCTGGCTCTTGTTTGCCAACACATGTTCCATACCGCATACTTAAGTTCTTTTCTTATAAGGGCTGGACACGGTAGCTTATTCCTGTAATCTCAGAACTTCAGGCTGGCCTGCGTTCTATAGTGAAACTCTTCTTTAAAACACATGAAATGGCAGTAGGAGAAATGTACAGCTGTTTGATTTGGTTTTAATTTTGTAGTAAACAATTTAGGATGTTCCTTAATTATGCTACCTGTGGGGAGCAAAGGACACTGTGAAGACACAGCTGATGGGAACATAAATTAGTGCAGCCAGCGTGGGAATCAGCATGCAAGTTCCTCCAGAAACGCTGAAACTAGAACCGTATGACTCAGCTGAACCGTTACTGCATATAGGCTGCAAGGAAGCAAAGTCAGCGTGCCGGAGACATGCCGGCACAGCCGCCTGGAAGCCCAGCAGCGAGTGAACGGATTAAAGCATTGGCACACATGCACCCTGGAGATGCGCGGCATGTATGCCCACGGTATTCTTCCGCTGTGAAGAGTGAAATGGTGGTGTTGGCAGGAAGCGTCTGGACCTCGACATCTCGTTAAGTGAAACATGCAGGGCTCAGGAAGACAAATACCAGGTGTTTTCTCTCCTGTGTTGACTCTAGATTTAAATAAGTATATAGGTCGTGAGAGGGGGCTGTGTGAGGAGAGAAGTGGGTCTGAATGGAAGGGAGAGGAGAGGGGAGACATGGTGGGAAGAGAAATACCGTCATATGTAGATTTGTACTTTAAAATGTGCATGCCTGCGTGGGTGATTTGAGAGCAAAAGGCGAGAATCTGAGAAAAAGGAACCATCTACAGCTAAAGGGTGGTGGCATGGCCAAGCAGATGTGAACAGGCCACACAGACACACAGGTGAAATTGTCACAATATTTTGTCTTTATTTAGATTGTACGTGATAAGAGCTTCCCATTAGGTAGTAGGTGGCTGTGTGGCGCCACCGTAGCAGTCAACAATTATGGACAATAAGCTTGCTACCCAGCTGTTAGCTTCTTAGAAAATCCATGTTTTCCCCACAAGTGTCTGCTGTTAGTTTTGAGGAAGGGATGGGCAAGTAGGAGTCTGTTTTCCAGAATACCGAAGCCTTGTGGGGTGTGGGTCCCATCTCTGCACCCTGATGTCCCTGTCCCTTACATGTGAGGCTGTGGGATTTAGGCTTACAGCAGGACTGCCTGATGCACAAGATTTTCTCCCCAAAGGACTTAATTGTCATTACAGTCCCATCTGTCTAGAAACCCAGACCCAGAGTGTCTTCCCTGTCCTCAGGGCCCACAGGACTTCTTTCAGTCAATGAGCTTAAGCCAAGTGTGAAATCAATGAGTGGGGTGGACTTGTGGTATGAAGTCCCTGCAGTGGGGTGTGTGTGAGCAAGCATGCATGGGCCAGGCTTCCCTAGTTCCCCCCCTGCAATGGGATGTGTGTGAGCAAGCATGCATGGGCCAGGCTTCCCTAGTCCCCCCCTGCCCCGCAATGGGATGTGTGTGAGCAAGCATGCACGGGCCAGGCTTCCCCAGTCTCAGCTCCCCCCTGCAGTAGGATCACACACTCGTTCGTACGTGCCCGGTCCGAAGGGGTCAGAGTCGAGCCCCCTGCAGTAGGATGTGTGTGAGCAAGCATGCACGGGCCAGGCTTCCCCAGTCGCCCAGCACCTCTCCATGCATCGCTGCTTTTAGATATGTCTTCTCCATGCGTCCCTTTCCTTCCCAGGCACCTCAGTGAGTGTTGAGTAGGGTATGACGTAATGACCAGGTCAGCATCTAGCACACAGCTGAGAGAGCTCAGAGAGAATGGGCAGTACCCGAGGGAGGAGGTGGCGTGTGTGCCTCGCTACGTGCATTTCCCCCGGCTGATCTGTGTCAGTGCTTCTCACTGGTGTCCGCAGGAGGCTGCTTTCTCACTGCTGCCTTGTAGGCTGGGGCTTATGAGCCAAAGAACCTATGTTTAGGGTTTTTTTTTTTTTGCGTGTTTGGAAGGAAGAGGATGGAAGCAGCGTGGAGAGAAGCTGGAGTGAACCAATGCTTTGACAGCTTTGGGAGAAAGAATTAAAACTTTAAATTTGCTTTCTATTCTGAGGCCACCAGAAGATGTTTTGTGCTGATGTTCATTCCTCAGTCATGAGAAGTGGTAGGAGGGGCCCGGCATTACGTTATCTCTCAAAAAATATTAATTTGGACTTGAGTTAAAATTAGCAAGGGGAAGGAGGGAGAAGCAATAAATCATTGGACTCAAGTGATTTGGAAGCAGTATAGTAGGCCTCTCATGGCAGTAGGAGAGGCTTACATGAGTCTGACCATACAGCCCCAAGCCCCGTGGTCTCAGGGTAGGGGTGAGGCTGGGTGCTGTGAGAGTTGTCAGGTAGAACCCTCCCTAGGTTGTGGCCTAGGTCGTCCCCTCTGCAGGCTGGAATCTGAGTCAGTGTGGCTTGTGACTAACGACTTGTCATAATGTCAGCTGCTTTATCGTAACATAATTACACACAGGAGAGAGATCATCACCTATTTTTAGGAATCATCCTTCTGGGAATCGTGGTGATGATGGTCTCCAGCAAACCATTTCCAGGCCTGTGACATAAACCTCCCAAGACAGACTCCTCTCCTGGCCACCTGCTGGTGCCCTGAGGTCACACCCTCCACTCACTTGAGATCTGAGTCACCTTTGCCCCACAGGACCTATTTGTAGACCTGAATGAGATAGCCAGTTCCCAGCTACCAAGCTGCTGCTGATCTGCGTGGAGAAGCCTCACCTGCTCATTCCCATTTCCAGAACGTCTGCTTTGTACCTAGGACATCTATCTAGTAATGCAGGTGCCTAAGCTGAGGCCCTGCAGACGACAAAGCACAGAGACCCTTTACACTCTACATTGAGAGAAGACAGAAAAGTCCGAAATAGCAGCAGTGACTTTTAAATGAGTGAGAGTCTTCCTGTCAAGAACTTATCTGCGTCAAATTGCTTGATCAGTAGTTTTTGTTTTGCTGTTTTGTTTTTTTAAGAACGATTGCTTAGATTCTAGAAGTGGGCAGGCCTGAAGGGAAGCAGGGTGTCCACAAGCCACTGGAGCTGCGCAATGAATACCAGCCTCAGCCTCTGGCCCTTGTTCTTGCTTGAGCTCTGCCTGCTTCGGGATGATTCCAAACCACCCACCTCCGCATGATTTACCAGCACTCAGGGTCTTATTAGGAGCACATGGCGGGAAGAACTTAAGGGCAATTACTTGTTGCACTGGATAGTTTTATGTGGTCCCTTTGGAGAGGCCATGATGCATAGATGTTTGACCCAACACAGCTGTGTTGCCTGTCAAAGCATGTGTTGTTTGTGACCTATATTAGACATATATTAACCATTAGACTTTGAGTAAATCCTACTTTTTGTAAGGTGAGTGGGTTTCCTATACCAAAAAAAAAGGTTTTATTTGTTTGTTTGGGACAGCAACTCCTGAAGTTCAGGTTTGGCCAAATCAATGACTTAGGACTTCTGTCTTCCTGCCTCTACCTCCTGAGTGCTGAGATTGTTGTCATATGCCACTACCCCCAGTTTTTAAGATCTGGGGTCCACACCTAACACTAGCCAGACACTCTTCTAGCTGACTCCATCCCTAGCCCCAGAAAGGTATTATTTTTATAATAATAAAAAGTACCATTTAAAAACCTTCAGTTATTCCCAGTTGTTGGTTTTCAATCCTCTGGCATTTCTGTAGGTTTTTTAATTTGCTGTTTTTGTTTATTGGAGTGAGTGGCCTCAGTGCCATCTAGGCTGTTGCTGACCTCCTAGGCCTGCAGGACCCTCCTACCTTAGCTTCTCATGTGGCTGGAATGGCAGGCCTGGCTTCCCTGTTTGTGCTATTTCTCTGGTCTCTCTTAGTTTCTTGTCATTGTGACCACAGTACCTGATAGAAGCCCACTAAGGGATGAGAGAGGAGTTTTAGTCCACCATGGCAGGGAAGCTTAGCAGAGTAGCTCAGTTTGTTGTAATTAGACTTTCCTTTGGGTCACCAGCTCACAAATACAACATGGAGACTTATTGCTAATTATGAGAGCTTGGTCTTAGCTTAGGCTTGCGCAACTAGCTCTTATAACTTGAATTAACCTGTAGTTTTATTAATCTACATTATACCACATGACTTTTACCTCTCTCCCATTTTGTGTGTCTGACTCATTCCATATCTTAATGTCATCCTCTTGTGCACCTCTCAGTTCATCTCCTATTTCCTCTTTCTTTGCCCAGAAGTCCCACCCACACCTCCTGCCTAGCCGTTGGCTGTTTAGCTCTTTATTAGACTGATCATAGCAATTTCTCTTCACACAGTGTACAGATATCCCACAATAGTCCATGGTGGTGGGAGAGTTTGGTGATGTTGTTCACATCGTGATGGATGGAAGCCAAGAGTCTAAGGTTTCTCAGCCTCTTAAGATGGTACCGCCAGCTGGATTCCAAGTGTTCAAAGCATGAGCCTGGAGCAGGGTTGGTGCGATAGCCCTCCCTGACCTCACAGTTCTCTGCCCATGATGTTTCCTTTCCCACCTGCCAAGTTTTCATTCTTCAGGCTGATAATTGATTTTAAGAGTATTTCTTGCCAGTATGCCTCATAAGGAAAACTTTCTCCCTCTCCCCCATCCCCCATTCCTCACCCCCCACTCTTTTAGGTACACTCAGTTGCACATCTTAGCGATAATTACCTTTTATTCCTTTTCATTCCTGCCTCAGCTCTGCAGATGAGATTTTAGTTCACCTTAGAGATCTATGCTAGGCAAGCGTTCTACCCTGAGTATCATCCCTAGCTTTGGATGTCTATTCTAGACTTGATACTTTGTAAAAATGTATTGTTACTTTGTATTTGTGTGTGTGTGTGTGTGTGGTGGGGGTGTTCCTGTGTGTGCAAGTGCCTGGGAAGACAGAAGAGGGAGTCAGATCCCCTGGAGCTGGAATTATAGGTTGTTGTGAGTTGCCCAACGTGAATGCTGGGCACTGAAATTCAGGTCATCTGGAAGATCAGCAAGCAGTCTTAACTGCAGGCCATCTCTCTAGTCCAACTCTACTCATGAGGAAGAAAGAGTTCCTCCTTTCATCTTGTCTTTGGCCTTTGGGTTCCTTTACTGACAGTGTAGTTCCGTAGGTTCTGAGCACGGTGGGTTCCAATGGAAGCAGTCCATGGTTGTGTGCTATGGAAGGGGAGGGCAGAACCAGCCCATGCCGCAGCTACAGCATAAATTGATGATGGCACTCTATGAGGAAAACAGCGAGTGGACACAGGAGGGATGCAGAGGCTTTCTGTGATGTTAGAAGTGCACCCGCAGTGCCTTGGCGACCATCTAAGGAAGCCAGCTGTGGTGTGTTGCTTGGAAATTCAACCTGAAGGAAGAAACCCACACACACACCTCTGCCTCCCGAGTTCTGGAATTAAAGGCAGACTCCACCACTGCCTGTCAAAAAAGATTACTTTAAGAGATGGCTAGATGTTGAAAACAAGGTATCCATTGTCTTTTATTTTAAACCCAGACTTGAATTTGAGTCATGGAAAGCTCTTTTAAAAAATCATAGGTGTGTGTGCACATGTGCCATTTTGTGTGTGTGTGTGTGTGTGTGTGTATGTATGTAGGTCAGAACATACCCTCAAGTGTCATTTGCCTTCTGCTTTGTTTGAGGCAAGGTTTTCATTATTTGCTGCTGCGTATACCGGACTAGCTGGCCCATGACCTGGGGAACCTCCTCGTTCTGCCTCCATAGCTACAGGAACTTGGGACTGTAGAACCGCTGTCACGTCCTCCTTTGCATGGGTTCTGAGGAGTCCTACTCTGGTTTCCTTTTTGCCCAGAAGTGCTTTACCCACGGAGCTGTCTCCTAGCCCTAGGAAAGCCTTTTATAAACGTTAGTGCCCGTGCTCAATGAGTGTATTTGGAGCACTGTCTGGAACCATGCTGGACAAGGCAGTCAGAGTTCACTTTGCGACCGCTCCTGATTCTAACAGCTGAGGGATAGTAAGCAGGGGTCCAGGGGTGAAATGGGAGGCTACGGGTGTGAGTATGCAGGAGCTGAGCAAAAGGTCTGTGCTGGGATAGTGACTGAGAAGGCTCCAAGGAGGCAGGTAGAGATTGTGAAGGGAGAAGAAACAGGACTTGGCAAATTGGTGAGTAGATACTCAAGTTTGACAGAGAGGAGGATGACCAAGGTGACTCCATGGTGCTGCTACTGTTGCTGTCTTATTACATAAAATGAACTCAGGAGTTGGAGATGATCTTAGAAGACAGGATTTTAAATTTAGGTACTAGAAACAATGGCTATGCCCTGCTGGATTTGGGTCAGACAGTTGCCTTATTCTTCATGATACAGTGGCTAAGTGAGCTCCCCAAGTATGATTTATTTTGGGAGATGGTAATTAACTTTTTTTTAACAAGAGATATGTGAGTTGACTTTTTTCTAAGATAATTATGTATTAACTTTCCTGTATCTTACCCAATGATATTGAGTCTCCTGATACAAGGTCTGATGCCTTGGGGCAGTAAAAACTAAGAATTAGGGGTCAGATCTAGAGATGGGACCAAGGGAAGCCGCCATGTTGGCCATGGAGCTCAAATGCTGGAAAGGAAATCCTTGCATTGACAGTGCTCGTATAGTGGAGACGCCTTTGAGCATCCCAGTAAAGCAGGAAGCCCTTCTTTCCCACGGCCTTGGGTACCATACAGCATGATGCTTAAGTTAATTCTCACTGCTCTTAGCCCTCACATTTTCTCAGGTGAATGAGAGATTAAAGCACAGTGCAATCATTGCATATTTGAATTCTCCCCTTTACTGGAAAGAAGAGCTTTACAATATGCTCTTAACTAGCTTCCGGCCGTAGGGAAAATGTTTTGCTTTTTAAAACAAATTTCGCTAACAAAATTAAATTTTCCATTAAAAATGGGGAAAATACAACAGCTGATTTGGAGCATGAATGAGAAATTTGAAGACCATCGATGTTAGATTTGCAGAAAAATGAAAAATAGAAGGGCTTTAAAAATGTTGAAAGTTGCATGGACTTATTTACTTTATATTTTTATGTGTCACATGTGAGGATCAGAAGACCCCTCTTCTGACACTGGGAGGCCGGTGTCTGCTTGCACCGTGTGGATCTGGGTCCCAGGATGGAGCTTGGTGACAGCATTTTTACTTGGGGAGCTGTCTAACTGGCCCTAAAATGCTTTTTAATTCAGCAATGTAAACGTTTTTCTCTGATTAGACAAGTGTATTACATCACCGTCACTTAACTTTGTCGTCCAGTAGTTGTGTTACCACACAAGCTCAGTGGAGCAGGAAGTTCAGAGCTTTAAATATGACGTCAGCTAGGGCTGAAGAGCCCAGCCATGGCTGCTTTGGGTGCCCTGGTAGCGTTTACTGTATACTTGCCTGGTTATCTCTGGAACAGGTTCTTTTCTCTCTGAACTAAACTGAGTTCTTTTCTTGGTTTGATGTTGGGGACCTTTTGCACATAATGTGACTTTTCATTGTACTAGGGCATTTGTCCTTTAATGAGAGGCCACATCCAGGCTAATTCTGAGTCTGATCGTTTACTGGGTAGGAAAAGGATTTAAGAACTTTTTCCTGTTCAGTCTTTCCCTGAGCGAGAAGAGATGCCCACAGGAAATGAGCTTGCCCAAAGCTAGTGGGCCTGGGAGGAGGTGGCAGTCAGGGAGTCACCATAGAGACACGAAGTTAGACTGTCAGAGCAAGGACCCCAGGCCAGACTCCATTAACTGTCTATGCTTGTGTTCATGCTAATTGCTTGTTTGCATTGCAGGCTCCAGAGTTTGTTATCATTGTTAGTATCTAAGCAGTAATGATTGTGTGTTTTAACTTCGTATTCAAGTGAGGACCGCAACTTCCCGGTGTTTTTTTTTTCCATGATATTTCTTAGTCCAGATGACTGATAAATAAACCAGTAGGCAATCATCCTTTAACAACCCAGCCTTGATGTATATAAATGCTTAGGTTAAATTACTGTTCTTGATCTAGCAGGATAGCTCAGTACAGTGGGTGAAGGTCCTCGCCATCAAGCCTGAGTTTGAGCCCTACAACCTGCATATAGAAAGGAGAGAACAGACTCCCAGTTCCCTCAGGTAATCCTCTGACCTAAGCTGTGCCATGGAACATGTGTGCACACATGCACATACAAAGTAATGATAATTTTTCTCAATAAGCTCAAACTGGAGGAAAGAGAAGTACTTAGATTCCAGCACCTGTTTTTAAGGTGTTTTAGTGGCTGGCCAAAGTGTTGTGGGATTCTGAATTCGTCAGTGATATTGAAGCTCTTTGTGTCAAGAACTAGGGGATGAAAGGACCCAAAGTTGAAGGGTATGAAAAAGGGGTGGATCCATGATGAGTTGAGGGGAAGGGGGTTGACTATGTCCAAACACCTGGTGCAGAATTCCCAAAGAAGTAGTTTTAAAATGATGCAGGCAGAGAGAGAGAGAGAGCGAGAGCGAGAGCGAGAGAGAGAGAGAATTGAGAAGGATGGAATTTAGGCTGACTTTAGACAGCCATCCATTGGAGAATGGGGTTGCCATGGTGATGGTGTGATGAAGGAATTCAGCCTCTAATGGTTGTACATACTGTGTCTGTCAAGTTCTGGTCTAGAGTGTGGCGACTGTGAAGGGTTTTAATAGAACTAGTTGTTGGTTCTGCTGGAACGACAGGGGTTGACTCTCCACAGTGGTGACAGCAGGCTTTGGGAGTTCTTTCCAGGTTGCCAGCCGCCGTTCCTGATGTCAGGGCCCAAGGATGCTTTCTCTGATGCCAGACACAGGGAGGCAGTAGTCATGGGACTCCTACACTGTGTGTCCCCTTTCTCTGCTGCCGAAGGCAGAATGATGGTGTGAAGACGGGTTTCGTTTTGTCAAGGATCTTGACTGTAGTTTTAGCCTGTAACTTGTTTTGTAGACAATGGCCTCAAATTGACTGGGTACGGTTGTGTACCACCACCCTCAGCTAGAGGATCCCTTTTTGTTAAGGCCCCGTCCTGCCTCCTCAGTGTTGCTGAGGACAGTATTCATCATTAAATGTTGTCTGTGTTCACTGGGAAAACCTGGGTGGGTCGTGTGGAGCCTGGCCCTTGAGAACATGTGGAACCCGCTGGTTTCATAGCCACGCTTACAGTGAGAGCAGCGAGATAGTGTGACCATTTTGTAGCTCTAAGCGGGGTGCCCCTCAAGTCAAACATGTCAGGCCTTGTAGACTCTAGACTATTTTAAGTTTTATGAATAATGGGTTGTTATGGTTTTTTTTGTCATTGTTGTTCCAGAAGTTGGGAATTAGGTTTGAGCTGAAGAGTCCTGTCTGTGTTAGGAATGAAGTCCCTGCTAAATGACAGTGCAACATTTTGGATTCAGGTGGGTTTGGGGATCACTGACCTTATAGAGTCCTTTATCTAATAGGTTAGGTAGTCCTAAGTTTGAGGTTGAATTGTAGCTCTCCTTGAGGGAGAGTCATCTTCCCAAACCTGGCCTCTTGGCTGCTTTGGTTAGCAAGGGGTAGTTTAAAGTTGACATGGCCTTACCTAAAAGACAGCTTTTAGATCATCCCCCAAGCCCAGCGTAGGCTCCCCTTCCTTGTTTGTCTTGATTACAGCCCTCCAGCAGCCCAGGGCCTTTATCACCACCCAGGGCATTCAGTGTGTCAAGTGTGAGGCTTCCACCTGTCGGACTGTGGACTGCTCAGCCACTTACTCCCAGCTCTTGTTTTGTGGTCAGTGTTTTGTGTCTCACTTCTCTAGTGTCCTGCTTTAGTGAACGGGTGGGAGCCATGGGGACAGAAGGAGGAGAGCAGGTGAAGATGCTGGACTCATGCTCTAATTCTCGAAGTTCTTGACATCACTTTTCTCCATCTTGGCTGGCTAGTGCTTCCTGCTGGTTCGCCAGGCCCGCTTTCCCGCTGTCTTTGGGGCAGGAAGGCAAACTGCACGATACCAACCAGTGAACAGGCAGTTTTGTTCAGTAGATGTTTATGGACCTTCTCTTCTGGGCTCACAGATAAAGTGAGAACTGGGGAGGCACCCCAGAACCCTTCTAAAGCAGGTGGGTGTGGCAGGCGCCTGTGAGTCCCAACACAGTACCTTGCACTGACTGGAGATGGCAAATCCGTCCTCAGGGAGGAACCTGCCTCAGTAAATAAGTGAGCAGTGATGAAGACGAGCTGGACACAGCTTCCAGCTTCCAGCCGTGAACGCATGCAGCCACACACGTTCCAACATGCACACACATGCATGCACGCCATACACAGTCTCATGTGACATAACAAAAACAGAAGATGCTCCCTAACCTTGAACCCTGTAACCTCAGACCTTTGAGGTTTTTCTTCAGTCTCTGGCGTGACTTTCTTGTCCTGGTAGTACACTTTCAAAAGGGCAATGTCGACTCTGCTCTGTAGGCCCCCCTCCCTTGGATGCTCATCCTTCCACAGAACTGGGACCACTCTGTCCTTTTTGGGTGACAGTTGTTGGGAAAAGGTCAGAGCAGACTGTCGTCCGCTAGCTCTCCCGTCAGTCTGTCAGGATAAATGCCTAGGACGCTGAACACAGATGTTTCAGTAAACAAGGATTTGCTTTATTAAGAAATAGATTTTTTTCCTAGATGAAAGCATAGTGTACTGAATTTGACAGAAAGGTGAAAACTATGATTCTGTCTCTTAAAAACAAATGTCTCTTAAAAACAAAAATGTCAGGCACACACCCTTAATCCCAATCCCCGCAGAGGCGGGCTGATCTCAGTGAGTTCAAGGCCAGTCTGGTCTACAACAGAATGAGTTCCAGGATAGCCAGGGCTACACAAGAAACCATGTCTCAAAAAAAACCCAAAACAAAGAATGTGAGCCAGCGCCTGCTTGGCCCAGCTCCCTCAACTCTTCTCTCCTTTCTTATGAAGTTACTTACTACCTTTTATTTTTTTTCAAGCACAGACATACACTATGTGTGCCTCCCCCCACACTAGCTCAGTAAATGAGTATGAATTAAATCCCCAGGTAGCCACTACTCAGACAAAGAACATCAGAAATAACATTATTTTCATTGTTGGAATACTAACAACTAAAATTATTTTTTTTATCTTTCCTGAGTGTCTCACATGCCTGTCTCAGGAATAAAATAAGGCTGTGTTAAAGTGCTTGTGCTCAGTAGCCGGAAGGCATCTCCCATGTGTTGGGATCTGCATCCCTAGACTGCCAAAGGTGACAGGTGCACCAGCATTCTTCACTGCTGCAGCCTGAGGCTGCTGTGTCACACGGAGATGTGTGCTGAGAGCGTGACAGTTGTACAAGCTGCCCTCAGTGCGCCTTTCCCTCCCAGGGAGCCTTACTAAGGCACAGTCTTAGATGTCAGAGAACTATTAGCCTTAACTTGATGCTTAAAGTTCGTTCTTCTGAGTTGGGCTGAATGCCTGTTGTTGACTTCTGGGTTGTTATGTCTGGTGGGAGACGGCTGTGAATGGGTGTTGATTAGCAGAACGTCACCCAGCCAGAACTCAGAACTCTAGTCAGTGTTTGCCTTATTATGTGTGTATTTATATGTTTGTGGGTGTGCGTGTGTGTGTTGAGAACAGAGGCCAACATCAGGCATCTCAGAGTCTGTCACTGAACATGGGGCATACCAATTCAGCTATACTGGCTGGCCAGTAGACCCTGGGGATCTTCTGTCTCTGCCACCCCTAGCACTGGGATTACAGGTGTGTTCTGCCTCACCTGGCTTTTAAAAATGTGGGTGATGAAAGCCAGATATTGGGGTGCATGCCTTAATCACAGTGCTTGGGAGACAGAGGCAGACAGAGCTCTGAGTTTGAAGGCAACCTGGTCTACATACTGGGTTCCAGTGCTACAAAGAGAGACCCTATCTGACAAAAAAAAAAAAGAAGTTCTGCCAGTCATTCATGTTTAGTAGAGTGCTACTTCCCAAGAAGCTTGGCGTCCTAGGGGTTTGACTTCTCATGCTTTCTTGAGCCTGCCATGAATCTTGCTGAACCTAAGTGGAGAACACCAGAACCTGCACAGAGAGCATCACAAGTGCTGTGGGCAACAGGTGACAATCAGTGACCATGGACACAGTACACGTGTCTCCGCTGCTCACACATGCTATGTACAAGTTCAAATTAGATGAAGTAGGAAGATGGCTGAGCCAGATGTGGTGCACATCTCCGTGTCAACCCTTGGAAGCTAATGTCAGAGGATCCTCTGAGCTTGAGGGAAGACCTTGTCTCAGATCTCTCCACCCCAGCTGTGATTGGTGCTCTGGTACAAGGAGGTACTTAGAGTTACAAATTGTTTTCCCTCCCTCCCTCCCTCTCTCCCTCCCTCCTCCCTTTTCTTTCTTAAGAAAATCATTTATTCCGTGTAAATGGGTGTTTGTCTGCACGTATGTTTGTGCACCACATGCATTCAATACCTGCAGAGGCCAGAAGAAGGCATCAGATTCCCTGGAACTGGAGTTACAGGCAGTTGTGAGCTGTCACATAGATTCTGGGAATAGAACCTGGGTCCTCTGGAAGAACAAATGCATTTAACCACTGAGCCCTCTCTCCAGCCACCTAAACTGCCATTTCTTTAAAAAAAAGAAAAGAAAATAACAAAGAAAAAGCAAATTGATAAAAGGAAAATGAATTTATTTACATTTAACCAAAACAGTGAGAAAAAGACTCCTAGCTGCTTTCTGTGTTTCCTGTATCACTTTTGGAAGTTTTATAGAAAAGATGAAACCAAAGCCAGAAAATTAGCGTATGTTCCTGGGGGGCGAGTTCTTCCTCTGCCTGGCATCTGGCTTCAGCCTTTCCCTCCCCCAACACTGGATTCCTGGAGAAATTTTCATGCTTTGCTGTCTGTTTTTTCAGTAGTCTGAAAACAGGAAGGAAGGGCTCACGGAGAGTATATCTTTGGAATAGTGTGTGAGGGCAGCTGTTGGAGTGAGTATCTGCTTCCCATATTTTTGTTTTAATTGCACAAATGGGACATGCACATTTTCATGCACACTGTTGGCAGAATTATATCAAAGCTTGGATCGGATCACAGATTTGAGCTACCCTTGGAGTCCTAGTCTGGTTTATTTTTACTGTAGGGGTTTTTGGAGAACTCTTGGGGGGAATGGAACTACCTAGAAAGTTTATCAAGGGTGGGGTATGCACCAGTTACAGAAAGATGTCGACAGATTGGGAGGAATCTAAAGAGGAGCCAACACTGTTGGAAGGAAGGACATAGGAGACATGAAAGGAACTAAATAATAGCACGGCTTGGCCAAAGCTATGAAAAAGGATGTGTGACAGCCCTTAAGAATGGATGTGAAGAACATAAACATCACGTCTTTAGAATCATCCAAACAAGAAATAAAAATGAACACTCTGCATGAAAATGCTGTAACAAAACCCATGACTTTGTATGTTAACCTAAAATACCAATTTTATATATATATAAATGTATATATGTCTGAGAGTTTTGTGGGCTACCAGTGGAAGTCAGATAATGGCTTGGACCTCCTGGAACCGGAGTTACACATGACTGTGAGCTGCCATGTGGGTGCTGGGAACTGAACCCAGGACCTCTGCAAGAGCAGTCAGTGCCCTTAACCACCAAGCCAACTAAAAACCCCTCAAATTAATTTAAAAAAAAAGAATATCTCTGAAAGAGCTGGGTGGTGGCGGTGCACACCTTTAATCCCAGCACTCAGGAGGCGGAAGCAGGCAGATCTCTGAGTTTGAGGCCAGCCTGGCCTATGGAGCAGGTTCCAGGATGGCCAAGGCTATTGCACAGAGAAATCTCATCTTGAAAAACCAAAAGGGTGAAAAAAACTCTAAAGGAAAAAATAATAGTCAGCATTTAAAAATTATTTTTATTATGGTGAAACTTCTTAGCTTGGAATTAAAGTTAGAAAGGAATGTCAGAAGCGGCTGTGTGGGAGACACTAAGCTGCCGAGGGCTTTTTCCAGGTCTAATTTTGAAGGCTGAGGTCGTGCTCTTCCTGGCGAGGATTTCTCACCCAGTTCTGATTGCACAGTTTTGCATATCAGGGTCAGCAGGAGGAGTCCGGTTGCAGTCTGTGGGAGCCAGGCAGCCTCTGTGTCATGTTGCAGAGACTCATTGACACTGAGAGTTTGGTCTTTTAACTCCATCAGCTTCTTCCCTCATGGTGCCCCCTGCTGGGATCTCTGATTATAAACAAGATGGAAGAGCATAATGGTGAATGGCCACATTGGGTAAAGAGGGCAGCAGGCTTGCACAGCAGCTCACTTGCTCTTGAGTTGTTATCATCAGACCTGAGTTTTGATACAACAGCACTTTTTTAGGAATCTGTAAGTATCTGTAAGAGAACTGGAAGAGATTTGCATCTTGGTGTCATAGCAAAAGGCTATTGCTTTAGGTTAAAAGGTGTGTACATTTTAGAAGACAATGAAACAGAGTTGAAAACTCTGAATCTCTTAAGATAAACCTGAAACCTGTTAGTCCTGGACTATGAAGTCTGTTAAAAAGAGGCATACCTGTTTGTATTTTAGCAGGAAACTTAACAAATGAAGTAATGAGCTACCAGTACCTTAAGTCATCAAATGCCATTAGACAGATCTAAGGGGATAAATGAGCAGAAATGAGCTTTTTTAGCTACACAAGCGATCCCAAGTCTCTCCTTAGTCCTTGGAAAACATCAGCCTAGAAGCATTGCTGAGTACAAGAGGCCCAAAGATTTTCTTGTCAGGGGGAAGATTTAGTCTACCTGTGTTGGCAGGCTGAGATTGATTCTCTGAGTAACATCCAGGAAGCTGAAGAGATGGAAGACCACTTTTTGCTGTGTGGGTGGCTTTGCCAAATCCAAAGGCAAGCCTCAAGGCGGAAGGTCTTCTGTAACCACGCATCTTCTTGGAGGATCTATAGGATGCTGTGGGAGCTGGCGTGTCTCTGTGTTAGAAGCTCTTTTGTTAAATGCCATACTCAGATCTGTAAAGGCACTTGAGAATTGGGTACCATTCCTGTTATTTTAAGCTGGGCATATAAGATAAATTTAGATGTGTATTTTATCCAGTTAGTTACAGCTTACCAATGCTAATAAATCTAAGAAGATTAAAAGGAATATTTAATAAGTCAAAGAATACTAGCATACATAGTACTCTTACCCAAGATGGTGGTGGGGTCAAAATGGGGTTACCCACATGTTTGTATTTTTCCAGAGCTGTTGTAATCTGGAGTTACAAGTTNCATTATTCTAACAGACAGACAAATAAAACACTTTTAGAAACCTGTGTCAGCTGACCAACTTAAAAATTCCAGCGTATGTAGGCAGCAGAAGCCAGGGAAGCACAGAGGTGGTTCCATTAAAGACCAGAGTGGAAGGACAGGGGAAACAGATCCATTTAGAGAATCCCATAGTGAGACAAACAACAAACAGCTACAGAGGGAAGGGAGGAAGGGAAGTGGGGGCGGGAGCACACATCTAGAAACCATGGGCTTTTGGAGCCTTGTTTGTTATTACGTTAGATGTTAGATAGCCCCAGTTTAAAAGGATTTTTATAAAAGGGTGTTTGAGGATTTGGCTTTGAATCATAAGAACCCATTTAGAAGCCCATGCCAAAATTGGGACTCAAGCCTGTTGCAGTGCGTCCACCAGACAGAACTCTTGAGTCAAAATGGGAGTCGTGAGAAATGAGTGGCAGACGTCTCTGGTCCACGCAATTCCCACCTCAGCCCACTTGAGTTGGGCTTTCGGCACCGCTGCGACTTCAACAGAAAATTGACAAAGTGGCTGAAATTATTACACTAACTCTTTCTTCCTGAGTCCAGACTCTGAAGAAATGGAGAGGAGAGAGTGCTTGGTGACAGGTGGAGACAGCGATCCTGTGGAGCAGAGAAGATAGGTTGATGGTAGCATGGGAGTGCTGAGAGAGGCTCTCCAAGAACAAGCATGATGACGGGAATTTCGCCTTACACACACAGTGTGGCCTGACACTTGTGTGAATTGCTGTCATTGTTGAGGTACATATGACACATGATGGTCCCCTCCGTACAGTCTCTGGTTCTAGGATATAGTCATTATTGGAGCAATTACCATAAAGCTCATTAGTTCACGCTTGACTAACATTGAACTTGTTACTCATAAGAGGTACCTCTTAACAGATTGATCTGTCGAGCCCATGGGCTCTGGGAGCAGGCTCGCCAGGGGAAGTCCTGACTCTGGCATGGACTCTCTATAAAGTTGTGGCAGTACAGCATCCCCCTTCATTTTGTCTCTATAAAGTGCAACTGTCAGCATTTCCTGAGAGTATTGTAAGTGTGAAACCAAACAGTATATAGTAGGCAGCCAAATGCCTTCCTTAGGCTCGCTTGCTTTTCTTTAAACCTCATCTCTTCACTTATAAGAGCCCTGATTACTGTTCAGACATGGTCATCATTGCCTTCCTTCATTAAAAACTGTTTAGGGGAAAAGTAAATACAGCACTGGGAGAATTGTGATGTCATTTCTCCAGGACCTGCTAGCAAAGTCTTCATAAAACTGTAGCATCTCTTTCCTTTCACTCTTTCTGGGGACTGGGCTGCTCTGACCTGCAGAACTGCATGTCGGCTGGCTCTGCTTGTGGCTTAGCCAGCTACTGTTCTGCGTTTGACGCTCCATGTGCCAGTCCTGCCCAGCTGTCAGATGCTATGTCTGCCCACTGCAAAGAAGCAGGGTACCCAGCACGAAAGAGGCACGAGGCCACTGCCTCCTCAGACCCCGTGCCTCCCAAGTGCTCTACCTTGCTCTTCTTAGAATGCTTCTCATTCCTGGGATTCACTTTTATTGTTTCTCCACTTGGAGTGTCTCCACTTCTCCTTCTCCTCGACATCACTTTGAGTGAGATTCAGAGAGCTTTATGGTTGTTAATGAATCTCTTCCACAACCCGCCCCCCCGAATAGCCTCTTGATCAAAAAATGTTCTACTGACATAAAGGGAATCCAGCCAGCCTGATCAGCCTGATTTCTTGTGAAGTTTTCCAGGTTTTAACCCTGCCTTGGTTTTTGTCTTGTAGTATATAGCCTCTTTCCTCCAGTGATACTGTATACCACCCAAGAATGTTGTGGAGTTCAGCTCCCCCTAGAGTTGTTCTAAAATGTGAAGGATGGGCTGGTGAATGCAGAGAGCTGTCTGGGAACCTAGTGTGTACCTGGGAGATAGATGAGTGCAGGTGTCTGCACTTGCCTCATGGTCTTAGAATGTACATCTTGTCATCTCTGTGCGTCAGTCCACGTGCCCGATTGCACTTTCAGTCAGTGGCGAAGGGTTTCTCCTCTAATCTTGGGTCTCTTCCTCACCTCCTCCTTTCTCCTCTCCTTCGTAGGCCCTAGTTATTTGGATCAATATTAATCACTCTGTCTCTTTGGTGGAATAATCCTAGTCCCTCTCACTTGCTGGTCCATTGATTGTAGGTACCTGGAGGCCAAGAGTTTTCTTAGTATGGTCTCATTCGTTTCTGAGTATAGTTTCATTCATTTCTAAGTATGGTCTCATTCGTTTCTTAGTATAGTCTCATTCGTTTCTAAGTATGGCTTCATTCATTTCCGAGGTTCCAGCCAAAATCATTAGTCAGCTTCCTCTTGAATGTCTAAGTTCTTGCTGGGTACTTCAGAGATTGTGTAGACATTGTGTACGCCTAACATGTTTGGGACGTTGTCTTAATTTCTTTCCGTTTTTCTGTGGTAAGTTTCTCCAACAAATGTGACAAAGGATAAAGGGTGTATTCTCACAGTTCAAGGCTAGATTCCACTGTGGTGAGGAAGCCATGTTTGAAGAAGCTGGCAACCTTGCATCTACAGTCAAGAAGTAGAAGGTAGTGAATGTGTGTCACTGCTTGGTACACTTCTCCATTTTTATACAGTCCAGAGTGCTCTGACCAGAGAATGCGTCAATCAAGATTTATTTCCACTTGTGGTATCTCTTGTTACATAGCAAGCTCAAATTAGGTGGCATAAAATAAAACCCGTATATTTACAGATTCTTTGGGTCAAGAATGGAAAGGGTGTAGCCAGACCTGTTTTGTACCTGGCCTGTGTCAGGGCCTTCTACTGGGAAGACTCAGTGACCCAGGTAATTTGCATATGGAGGTGGCTCACTCACTCACTCACCCTTTGGCAGGTTGATATGGCTGATCACCGGGACCTCAGCTGGGCTGTTGGCTGAAGCGATAGCTTTTCTCTGATTGCTTCCTCTTCCTTCTACCATAGGCTGAGTTCTCAGGGTAGCATTCCTAGGGGAATCGTGCTGTGTTCTGGCTTGAGAAGTAAGAGACTCATTTCTCAGTGGTTATAAGCCTGGCTGGATTTCAGAAGAAGATCTCAGTGGGACAGAGTCCTAAGGGTGGGATTTTTTTTTAATGAAGTCATCTTTAGGAAATTTTGTCTACCACAAAATCCAGACTAATTTGAGAGCTTCAATACAATCTGGTTTGTCTTCTTTTTAGCTAGACTACAGAGCACTCGTGTGCCAGAAATCATGTTGGCACGTCACAGGCTTTCTCATCCAACCTGGCAGTTCTGAGACCAGACACGAGTTGAGTCGGTGAGGTCAGACGGTTCCCCCATGGTCAGCTAAATATCTGGGTAGATGGGCTTTGAACTGGAACCTTTGGCTTTTCTATGTCTATACTATGGGACAGAGAGCAGGGGCACATGACAATTACAAGACTTTATTAACAATGACATCTCCCTTTTACTAAAGCTATTTGAAGTTAGAACCTGAGCCTTGACGACCCTAATAAGCCAGGTTCAGCCACCCAACCTTACAGGCTAAATTAAACAAGTATTAGTGGAAAGAAAGAAAAAAAGATTATTCAGTGTGGCCCACTGTGCAAGAAGGGGGTTAAAGATGTCCAATGGCTTGTCTCCCTGCCCCAAGTCCATTCTCTGACTCCTAACGTAGGTTGAAGGCTATATAGTTAAGCAGTCTTGCCCAAGGTGGGCTGCCCACTCTTAACCCATCATTGTCTGGGCTCTAATTTCTCCTACAAGATGACCTCACAGATGTTGGAACTATGTGAGATCTTTAGGTAGTGGAGGGAGGGGGACAAGAGGACAAACCATTCCTATAACTGGCACCAGACTTCAACTGCCTCCTCCCAGTGTGAGATTCCTGTGGGGAGATTTCAGTTTCTTGAGGACCTTTGTTTAATAGTTGAATAGTCAAAGCAGGCAACACAAGTATCTCTGGACTATCCTTGCCCCTTCCAGGCCAGTTACACCATCTAATCCATTTGTAGCCCCAGAGTGCTCACACCTAATGGGAAACAAGACTCTTGATGGCTTGTGGATCAAGACACTTTAGTCTGTGGACTATACATGGCCCCAGTGGGCAAGAAAAGCCACCAGGGTGGTCTTAATGCTAGTCTGCCTCCATGTCTGCCTCTGCAGACCTCATCCTGTGTGCTTTGCTTATGAGTTGTTGGGTGGGGCTGGGAGAGGTCTCCCCCTGTGAGCTCTCTCCTGATCTGTCCCCTCCTACCTGGCTGTTCGTGCTCCTAGGGCTCTTGATGCTACTAGCATGTATTTGTTTGACCTTAGTTCATTGCAGCCTTGTTTAACATCCCAGTGTGCTTTCTTTGTGTACTTTGGCTTCTCAGTGATTTGGGACTTTCCTGAGTTTGCCCATATTCAACCTGCTGCTACCTGGTTGGGATCGTCAATCTTGTTTATGCTATTTTCTCTGCAGGATAAATGTTCTTTGCTCTTCTTTCTACTGGAGGTCTATTCTTTCTTCAGGATTAAGCTTAGTTCCTGCACACCTCCTTGCCTCTTAGTCCTGTCCATTGTCCTCCAATGGCTTCACCTTATTCTGTATGCATTCTGTGGTCTGGTTATGTGGAACTCTCACTAGTCTGGAAACTCCAGCAGGGAAGAAGCTGGATATCACTCTTCCATAACCCTTAGTGCCTCTTTATAACTGAGGGTAGGGGCTGCATCCTTCCGGGGTGTGTGTACAGCATCTAGTGTACGCCAGTGCCTTTCTTTGGCAGACACTACTACAGAGATACTGGGGCAGAAGGAAGGTACAGAGATGCTCGTGTTAGATCATAGAGAATCTTAGTCTGAACACTTTTATCATTGTATATGAAGTGAAGGAATTGATGTTGTGGAATGCAAAACCATCTTCATCAGAGCAGCTGTGCAAGTGCCCCCCAATCAGGACTGGCGGCTGCTGATATTTCTTTATAGCAGAGGCCTGAAGAGGGTTGTTGGACCCTCACCTGAGTCTGCCATCCTGCAGTACCTCCCAGCTATTTGTATAGAATTTTGCCCTGATTCCTGGTGCCCTGGTGGTCTTGGGAGGTGCTAGAGCATATAGACTGTGGAAATTGCCTGCAGAGGGGGGACTCCTTCTGCAAAGCCGTGGGGAGTCATCCAGGTGAGGAGTCATCCATGCTGACCTGTGACTTTTCAGTGGCATGGCTGCCTTGTGGTCATGGGGAGTCATCCATGCTGACATAAGACTTTTCAGTGGCATGGCTGCCTTGCGGTCATTGTCAAGCATGCTCTGTAAGTAGACTTGATGGGCTCATTGGTTCCCAAGTTGAGCTTCAGAATGGCGCCTTGGTTTTGTTGGTGCTCAATAATGAAGGCTCTTGTTTCCATCCCCCCAGGGAGAGAGTTCTTATAATAGTTGCCCTGAGAGTTTTTATAGCCCTATGCTCTAAGAAGATGACTTTTTCTAAGACTTTTGGCTACAGGCTGCCATATAAGCAAGCAGTAAATTCTGAGTATTGAAAAGATAACTCTGGGCTAGGCCTGCAGCTCAGGGACAGGCCCCCTTGCTTACATGCCCAGAGCCAACAATGTAGTAAAAAATCCAGTATGACCCCGTGCCATCATTTCCAAGGGGCAGAAACTTGTTGAGTGATTGTGATCATCTCATTTGCTGGAATCATAAATCCATCCATAGTTCACAGATATCTCCCCCTCTCTATATAAACCTCAGTGGATCCTAATTCATACTTAGCCATCTGTTTTGAATTGTATTGTCTTCCCAGGATAAAAGCTTCCAACTCGGTCCAGGGACAAAAGTGGCATAACCTTCAGGAAGAAGACAAACCCTGTCTGTTAAAATGGAATCTGGCCTTAGAAGTGACACTGCAGGCAGCTTCCGCGTTTTAATTGCACAGTGACATATTGTTAACTTGTGTCAGTGTGGATGTGTGCGTGCATGCAAGAACTGTGTGTGTATGTAAATCCATGTGTGTGCTCATTTAATTCCATAGCATGAGGCCAGAGTTCTCTGTTCAGCAGCCCTGATGTAAAGAGGCCAAGTCTGCAGTTTTGTTCAGCTGGGTGCATGTGTTATTTCCTGTGCAGCCTCCACCAGACTCAGTTGTTCCTGATTGATTGTCCCAGGTTTGATGGGACAGGGTAAGCTTCTTGTCTCACCATCTACCATTTCTAAGCTCACTCTAACTCCTCCCAAAAGCACAGTATTCTCTGAAACCCCTCGACTCTGCCCATCCCTAAGGTTTGTTTCACAGCTGGCGGCTAGAGGGATGCAGTGCAGTGTTACTGTGGTTTGCTTCTTTTTGATGAGCCCTGGCCAGAGTTCCTGGAAGGCAGAGGCTGTGGTGGTGAGTTCCGTCTGTGCTGTCCCTCTAAGCTGCCTAGCAGAGTCAGCTGGAGGTGACGCATGGGCAACCTTGTTCCCTCGGACCCTCTGCTTCTGAAGTTGGGCTCCAGGGATTGGGCCTTAGGAATCTGGTGCATTTCAGTCATTGAGGTTGGTGGGCTTTCCCAGGTGAAGGCCTGAGACAGAGATGTCTGTCCTCCATGGTGTTTGTTTGCGGGACTTGCCCTTGGTGACTCCTAGGTTCTTCCTCCCCTTGCTGGTTTACAGCTATTCCCTGGGAAGCTTTGCTATGTCTGTCCTCCACGGTGTTTGTTTGCGGGACTTGCCCTTGGTGACTCCTAGGTTCTCCCTCCCCTTGCTGGTTTACAGCTGTTCCCTGGGAAGCTTTGCTTGTTGTAGCTTTTGTTCTGCATCAAGGTGGACTTCTCTTTCCGGAGATTTTACACATCAGTTTTCTGGGCGACTACTTATAACTGACATTTAATGGGGATTTCTAAAACCTCTCTGAGTCCTGCTGTCTGCCCTCTTTGTTGAGCTGTTAAAACTTTAATACAAACAAGATTTAATTGAGATGTTTGGGTTTTTGTGATCTGTTTGTAGCCGAAGCTTCTCGAGGCCCTCGCCCGCTCTCTTTTTTGCTCGCTCTCCATTTCTTGCCTTCTCTTTGCATCAAGTTTGTTTTGTAGCCAAGATGCCATAACTCTAACTTGGAAGCATCTTGTCTAGCTGCGTGTCCCTCTCCCCTCACCTCCCTGCCTCACATCCCAGCATCTGTGAAAGGGTAAATGAATCTCACCAGTGTTAAGTCCGGTATTGACTCCTGTGTGTGACTTACACACTACACAGGGACAGAAGGAGCACACCTGTGGTCTATAGTGTCAGAATTTATTGAATAACAATAAATTCACAAGGTATAACAGTTCCCTAGGCAATAATTTGTCAAGTAGTCCTGCATGTGCTGATAGCCCTGGCTGAGGTGAGCAGGGGTTTTCTTACTGCAGTCTTAATTACTAACTTTCCCTCTCGGGTCACACACCATGCAGCAGATACATCTGTAGCTACATGCGTGTATCCCTTGTGGAGTTGCAAAGGGATGAAGAGGCCAGCCGAGTTCAAGGGCTTTCACGGAGGCCTGAGAGGCAGAAGCCAACGGGAATGATGAGTCCCTGTGTGTGCTGGGGTGTGCAGCTGCCACTGCTGTGGAGCAGCCCCAGGGCTGGGTAGAACTGCAGAAGTGAGCTGTGGTAGAGGCTGGGGAGACAGAGAGCAGGACCAGGTTCAGGTGAGTAAAGGGGTGGGCAAGTGATGGCAGTTTGAGGGTAAGCCACATCAGCAGTGGGGACTGCCACAAACTGAAGTTCCTGGGACAGTCGGAAGCGCTCTCTCTGCCTGTCGGGCTGCTGGATGGTCAGGTGGCAGGTTGGAGCAGTTGTCCCCGTCCCTGTGTTAGATGTCCTTCTATTCCTGGGAGCCAGGTGAGGAGTTGCACCTTTGCCTTATCCTGGCGTTTCTTCAGCCCTGCTTTCCTGGTATTTGAATACACCTATATGCTCACGGTCCCCATTTACTTTAATAACTTTATAGAAGTGGGTGTGCCCTTCCTTAAGGAGCAGCCACTTGCCAGTCTGTGCTGTGTGGCTGTGCCAGGCAGGTGGTGCCATTCAAATGTTTGCACCAGTGCAGAGCCATCCCCTACTCCAAATGGAGTCAACGGCCTTTCTCAAAACCATCTCTCAAGATAAGACGTGGCCTGAAAAACCACTGTTGTTCACAAAATGGCATAACTCAGGGCAGGGCACAACCTGATCTCAACAGCGGGTCCAGCTGGAGCCTGCTTAACTGGTGATGTGTTAAGGGGGAACCCTGGAGGTAGTGTGAGTCTGAAGCTGAAATTCTGAGCTGAAACCCCTGTGGCCGGCCTTGCCTGCCTTTGTGCACCACTGGTCTTACCGAACAGCTGCAAGTTGCTTGGTTGGGTGCAGGTGAGTGAGGATCTGCATCTCCTTCAGAGTCACTGTGGGGGGGGGGCTTCTTGACAGAAGTCTGGTCTCTCAATCAGATTTTTATCTGGGAAGTTATCCCTAATTAATTTCCCTCAGATTAAATACAGTAAATATATAGGAAATTTCAAGAAAAAAACCTAGTTTTAAAAAATAAGCAATTTTTATTCCGTCTTTCCATAGTCTGCTCATCTGTATTAAAGATAGATTTTTCAGGGTTCTTTTTAAAAGGTGAGTTTAAATCCCCACCTTAGTTTTGGTGCTAAAAGTCTGATCATGCCAGGCAACCAGTCTACTTGCTGTTGGAGCTGTGTCCCTGTTCTCAAAAGTAGATTTCTGTGTATTCAACTTGTGTAATGTTGGTGCTAGAAGCTAATTTTAAAAAGAATCAGCATGTTGTGTATTGCCCTTTCATTGCTGTAACAAACACCCGAGGCAGCTGATTTTATGGAGATCAAAGGGTTACTTAACCCACAAGTTTGATTTGAGCCTGGACAACTGGGTTCTAGTGAGATCCTCAAATATGAATAGGATTGAAGGGAGTTGGACCAGTGAGCATGTGATGTTGTTTTGAACAGGGAGTGTAAGAGCTGCCAAAGGAGTCACAAGGAAATGCCTCATGTCCCCAGGGACCCAAGAACCTTCTGCTTTGCCTACTTCCCGAAGTTCCCTTGCCTCCATACAGGTGTGTGCCCCTGCCTCCCACCCTGTGGACAAGACTTCCATCATAAGGGACCCTCAGGGGTCCCCAAACCACAGCAACTTTTGAGATGCCGGAAGATGGTTGTGGACTGGCATCCCCTCGTGTCATTCAACCTTCCACCCTATGGACGAGACTTTAATCATAAGGGACCCTCAGGGATTCCCAAACCACAGCATCCTTTGAGATGCCGGAAGGTGGTCGTGGATCGGCATCCCCTCATGTCATTCAAAATGTGCTGCTTGTTGGTCCTTTGTCATCTTGATTACAGACTGCTCTCAAATTTCCTCTGTTGCCAAGGCCAGCCTTAGATGTGGGCTCTTTCTGTCCTCAGGTTCCAGAGAGCCGGCCTTACAGGTGTTTGCCCCTCCTCTCCTTCCTTTCTGAAAGATTACTTTTCTGGATCTCCTCGCATTGTGATAAATAGCCATTAGAATTTTCTCCTTCTGGTCTTCCCCAGAGCGCTCCCTTGTGTGGTAACGACGGGCAGAGAGCTCAATGCCTGGGCAGAGTGTGAGCGTGAGAGCTTCCTCGACATGCCTATGCCGCAGTGAAGATGCCCTGCTGACATCCAACACCGGCTTTCCCTTGTGCTCTTGGCCTTTACTGGAGTGTGTTACATCATAAGGATGGTACACAGGTCCGGGCATTTAAAGATGGTTTGTTTTTAACAGAAGAAAATATCTAAAAATGAGCTAGGAAAAGATAGGGACTTGGATTGAGCAAACAACTGTAAGTTATGTCTTAGTGTTTATAAAATGAAGGCTGGTGTTTCACTCTCTAGAGAGTGAAGCTATCAGAGTAATTTGGCTGCTGTGGCACCCAACAGTGTACAGGGGTTCAGCCTTTTGATACTGTGACATGATGTCGTCTGCAGGTGTGCTGGCCCACATTCACAGCTGTCCTGGGCTGCATGCAGCCTACAGGCTGGACAACCTTAAGGGATTGGGTTCTAATAGGCAGGTGTTTGTTGCATGATTTGGCAACAAACTTGTAAATAGACTTAAAGAGCATCCTAGCCTACAAAATCAATCACAGTTCCTCAGGTAGGAATATTTGGGTACTGGTGGTCTGATTGTTCAGGACCCCAACCCTAGGCTTTCCGGCCACCTTGGAGTGTAGGACTCAAGAGAATTTAACATTAATAATCATCATTGTGACTATAATGATAAAAAATTGTAGGCACAGTTTCTTGTGTAGGGAGTAAAATGGTGCTGGCTCATTGTTTATAATGTAGACTGGAAGGAAGTGGCTTGTTGATGACTAGCCATGTCATCTACACAGTGAGGTGGACCAGGGGAAAAGGCTGCAGATGCACGGCTGCTGGTCTTGGAATACTGCTGTGGGCCTGCCTTCTGGGGCCGAAGACCAGTGGGAAGGATGCTGGTAGCAGAGGAGGCAGCACCGGGGAGGTCTAGGCATAGCTTAGTGAAATCGGTGGGTGTGATGCTGAGGACATGGTTCCTGGTGACGGGCGAGCATGGTCAGGTGCCACAAGAGCCACATGAGGCAGTCCTCCTGCACTCACGTTGGAACTTGGGTCCTTTGTTATTTATCTGAACTCACTGCCGTGTGTGAATATTTGTATCATGGTTAGTCTTAATTAGATTTTAAGTCAGGGCCCATATAAAGGTAGCTAATCACTTTTCTAGAAATGAATTTTATTCACTGGAAACTTCATCACACATGAAGGCACACATACTTGCAATCCCAGCACTCAGGAAGCTGAGGCAGTAGGGGTCACGCGTTTGAGCCAAGCCTGAGCTACATAGCTAGTTCAAGGCCAGCCTGAGCTAAATGGACTGTGCTCATGCTCTTTCTCTCCCTCCCCACTCCCTCTCTTCCCCATTTCAGCCTTGGAAAGCCGAAGCCAAGTGTGCATCTTCGGGATGCACTTTGTATCAAATATCTCACGTTCCTGAATTTAAATGTGTTCTTTTCAGGCAGTACACCCATACCCTTCTCTGGGAGCTCTCTGGAATGTGTCCCACCTATATTTTGGGGAGGTTCTCAAACTTGATCTTGCCCCATGAGGCATGACACAGTCTGGCAAAACTAAAGCAGGTGATTTTCCACATGTCCCCACCTATGGGGAAGTTTCTGGAATAACCTTTCCAGGAGGAGAGGGTTTGGTGAAAATCTACAATGAGGTTGATGTTGAAGGAAAAGCTACACATTCATTTCTAAGGCCAGCTGTTCTTCTGTCTAAGGGGGTGCATCCTACCCAGGGATACAAAGTACGTCCTTGAAATACAAACATTTGTTGTTGAATTGGAAATTCCAGTCTGACATTTTAAGAGCAAATATTTAAATATGTAAAACAAAACAAACCAACCTGTTACTCCCTAACTGAGACTTGGATAAGGTTTATTTATCCGAAAATTTTGGAAAATGATAGCCGCTTCAGTAGGAGTGGTAAGGCTTCACTCAGAAGCACAGAAGTCGTTGATAGAAGTAACAGTTGTGTCTGGGTCATGGTGACCCACGCCTTTAATCCCAGCACCCGGGAGGCAGAGGCAGGTGGATCTCAGTGAGTTCGAGACCAACCTGGTCTACAAGAGCTAGGTCCAGGACAGACTCTAAAGCTATAGAGAAACCTTGTCTTGAACCCCCCCTCCAAAAAAAAGAAGTAACAGTTGTAGTTTGTGTGATGTTCCTGTTATAAACGGTGAAGGATATTTTGGGTGCACTTTTGAGATTTTTATTAGTCTACATCCTATTAAACTACTAGAAGGGTGGGCGAGAGAGTATATCAGTGAGCCCACAGAGAAGATGGGGAAAACCAAAGCTTTTTCTTTATATTGTAAAAGATGAGTTGAGGAGGAGCGTGATAGGGGATGTTATCTAGAGGGAATTATATTCAGAGCTTCAGAAGAATGTTGGGATTGTCCTGTGCCAGCATCCCCACATCCCAATCACGCCCTCTTCCTTCCCTCCTTTACTTCCTCTATTTCAGTCATCTTGTTCCTTTTGTTCTTTGAGACAGAGTCTCACTGTGTAGCCCAGGCTAGCCTCTACATCTCAATTCTCCCGCCTCAGCCTCAAGAGTGCTGGGATTGTAGGAATGCACCACGAGGTCTGTTTTTCTGGTTTCCCGGAAGCAAGTTAATGACTCTGAGAGTTGAGGTCTTTGTATGAGTTATGAGCTAGTTTTGGTTGATCCTGTGTTTTTTATTGAGAAGAGAATACGTGAAACCCATGGCCCATGGCAACACTCCTGCCCTAGCCTTCTGGGTGCTGGGATTCCAGGTGTGAATAGCTGTGCCTGGTGGAAAAGGCAATGGGGAGGTGCAAGAGTCACAGAATTTGCGGTCTCCAACTATTGTATTGCTTTGGTCTGAAAATGTGTTGTTCCCACCTCCCTCAAGGTCATATGCTGAAATCCTCAGCTCCAAGGTAAAAATGGTTCAGAGTGATGCCCTTGCAATTCTCTCCCTCTTATCCCTTTGGCTCCACTACACAACCACCAGCGAAGAACCCTGGCTAAGGGCTGGCCCCACCCGCAGCTGTCCTTGCTGTTTGTAAGCCTTCCAGTTCACAGTGCTTGGTTGCAGCAGACCAAACAGACAAGACACTTCTACTCACTGGTTTGTTCCGTCCGAGCATGGCTTTCAGGAGTTCTGTCTGAGTATACAGGAGGCATGAATTGTCCTCTGCCAGAGCCTTATAGCTTTATGAACATACCTTTACAGAGTGCGGAGAGTCACTGCGTTCATAACTCCAGTTGTCCCAGACAATGCTTTGCAAGGTATCGCTGCAGTATCTAACTTTATCTATCTAACTTACCTATCATTTTATGATTCATCCATGACTATGCTACTGCTCACTATATGTGAACATACATGCTAGAAGGAAAAACGTAATTGATGTAGGTATAGGGTGGGACTTGGTTCTCACCACACATTTATCTGCCTCCCCTAATAGGTCAGTTGATCGTGGACGTTCTACAGAGACTTCTCTAAGGAGCTTTAAGCAGGTAAAACTGCATCAAACATGCTGTGTTTGTGGGGTGTGTAGAACCTGTCTACTTGACTGGAACTGAAACCTCCAGCCCAGCATGGTCAAAGCTTGTAACAAATTCAATCATGACAAAATAATTTTGCCAGTTCTTGATATTTGTAACAGACATCTATTTCATCTGAAGTTCAGTAGTTGCAGCCTGTATCGCTTTGGGAATCTAGAGTACAGAAATAATGGCGCTCATAGAGAATGCCCTGAGGCATCGAGGGCTAGAAGATAGGTTAGGGTCAGGTCTGTTTAGTTTTGAAGCGGCTTACAAGGGAAAACCCACAGAGGTACTGCGACCAGTTAAACAGACTGCAGCTTCTGCCATCGGAGGGCTCCAGGGCTGCACTTTCTGCCCTGGCCGCGTGGAATTGACAGAGGTACTGTGACCAGTTAAACAGACTGAGCCATCTGATGGCTCCAGGGCTGCACTCTCTGCCCTGGCCGTGTGGAATTGGTGCTCTTACCCTTTCCTACTGCAGAAAACTTAACTTTAATTTGAGTGTTAAGTTCTGCATTTTAAAGTCACAGGGAAAGTGACTGTGTACTTTTATTAAGGGCACCGGTGCCTTTGCTAATGTCAGTTAAAATGCAAGGGGGAAAACCCCACAGGTCCTGCTGCTGGCTTCATTCTTGCTCTCAGAGTGAAGACGCAGGTGAGATGATCAGCTGTGCGACCTAAGCTACAAGGTGTTGAAGTGTGAGGGAAAGGCCTAGTCAGTGACGTGTTTGCTTTCGGAACCATAAGACCTGAGTTTGAGCCCACATGAAACAGCTGGGTATGGTGGTGTGCGCATCCTTCACTCTGGGGAGAGAAAGACTAGTGGCTGGATCCCTGCGGCTTACTGGCCAGCTAGCCCAGCCTGCTTGGTGAGCTCTTGACCAGAGAGACAAGATGGATAGCATTCCTGAAGAGCACCAAGGTTGTCCTCTGGCCTTCATGTACATGCATGTACATGCACGTGTACCCATATACATCTGTAAACATATACACACGCCAAAAATAATAAACTGTAGGTGTGTGGTGGTGGTTTGATAAGAATGGCCCCACAGACTCATATATTTAAATGCTTAGTCACCATGGAGTGGCAGTATTTGGAAGGATTATAAGAATTAGGAGGTGTGGCCTTGTTGGAGGAAGTGTTTCACTGGAAGAGGGTTTTGAGGTTTCAAAAGCCCACACCAGGCCCAGTTTCTCTTACCCTGCTGACTGTGGTTTTACATGTTGAACTCTCAGCTCCTCCTCCAGCACCATGTCTGCCTGCAGACTGCTTGCTTGCAGCCAGGATGACAAAGGACTAAACCTCTGAAACCATATAAGCCAGCCCCAATTAAATGCTTTCCTGTATAAGAGTTGCCATGGTTGGTGGCTGGAGAGATGGCTCAGGGGTTAAGAACACTGACAGCTCTTCCGAAGGACCCGGGTTTAATTCCAAGCACCACCTACATGGCAGCTTATAGCTGCCTATAACTCCAGCTCTATGGGACCTGACACCCTCAAATAGACATGCACGCAGGCAAAACACCAATGCACATAAAAAAAATTTTAAAAAAGAAGAGTTGCTGTGATCATGGTGTCTCTTACAGCAATAGAAATTCTAAGGTAATCTTCCTTTGTTTTTTGAGCCAAGGTCTCATTCTGTAGCTAGTGTTCTCCATCTGGATTGGCAGGCAGCAGGAAGAAAGAGTGGGCCTGACCTGAGCATCTGAAACCTCAAAGCCCACCCCCAGTGACACACTTCCTCCAACAAGGCCACACCTCCTAATAGTGCCACTCCTTGTGGATCTATGAGGACCATATTCATTCAAACTACCACAAAGATTCTTGACCTTAATGAGAGAAACCTCCTCAGCAAATGGAGATCTGTGCAAAGACCTGAGACTACAACATGCTGAGGCCAGTGGAGGGCTCAGCCCAGATACAGCCTATTTAAGACTTGGGGAATGTTGCCGAGAAGAGGGTGGGAAGGTTATGAGAGCCAGAAGGCAGAGAAGTGGACTGCAGAATGGCCATGGCAATATTACGAATAGAGGGAGCAGTTAAATGTGTTGTTGGGAGCCCATTCAAAGGAAGCAGGGAGGGGTACTCAGTATGTGTCTGTGCTTTAGTTAGAAGGTACCCGGAGCCAAGTGAAATGCACTGGGGAAAAGGGAGGCCAGGGTAGAGACGGCCAAGAAAGCTCTGTACTAGCCACGTGGCAATAAAGGTGAGAATAGCTCCGTTCTCGCGGTCAAAGGCGCTTGCTTGCTTTAAAAAACAAGCAGCAACCTAGATGTTATTCTCTTGTAATTTTTAAGGGACAAAGATTTATTTTCTTGGTAGCATGGAGGTACACACATGTAATCCTAGTCCTCAAGAGGCTAAGACAGAGAGTCATAAATTCAAGACCATGTAGTGAAACCCTGTCTCAAAAATAGCAAACCAAAAAGGGAGGGTTTCCTTATAACCAGTCACCTTGCTAAATTGCAAGTTTAGCTTTTAAAGCAAGGCCCACTTGCATGAATGGTGGTGGTTTGAAAAAAAATGGCCCCCAAAGGGAATGGCTCTATTAAGAGTGTGGTTTTGCTGGGGTAGGTGTGGCCTTGTTGGGGAAGTGTGTCACTGTGGAGGCGGGCTTTGAGGGCTCATGTACACTCAAGCCACGCCCACTGAGACAGTCTGCTTCCTGTTTCCTGCACATCAACATGTAACAGCTCCTTCAGCACTATGTCTGCCTGTATGTCCTGTCATGATGATAGTGGACTAAGTCTCTGAAACTGTAAACCTCCACAGTGAGATGTTTTCCTTTATAAGAGTTTCTGTTGTCTTGGTGTCTCTTTACAGCAATAGAAACCCTAACTAAGACAGTGGACTTAAAGGAAGAAAAATGCTTATGTCCCCAGTGTTTGAGTCAAACACACCAGGTCACTCATCCAAAACTCTGATCTGGCCCCTCACTGGAGAAGTAGACAGCACAGCTTTCCTGTAGGTTGGGTGGGCCCCATGCTGAGCAGCCAGTCACGGGGGACTCTTGGAGTCCTGGGGTTCCAAGTGCTTGACTCATGTTAGAAGTCCACAAAGAGCCTGCCCAAAAGGGAATCACCATGATGGGGTTCAGCACCCACAGAGAAGACAACCATAGTGAAAAGGCAGAATGAACAGTAAGTTGCTAGAGAGGCCAGAGGATGCCCGTAGAATGTCTGCCAACACAGCTAGAAAGCTCAGATTCAGGGAGAAGCTGGACTGGAAGGACCCTCAGAAACCCCTCCTCCCAGCAAAGCATTCTGATGACCTGACCACAGGCATGGTAGATTGGTGATGCTGGGGGGGAGCTGGCAACTTCAGAGACCTCCCTCAGACCCACAGGGACCTTTCCCACATGGAGAGTCTCAGGACAGCTGCGGCTGACAAAGCCCCAGGCTGTGGGTCTTCTAGGGTGATCTCCTTTCCCAGTTCTCAGTTCCTTTCATTCCTTGATGTCCAGATCTATGACTAGAGGGGTTGTGGACAAGCATTTTAGAGATTATGTTTCCAAGCATCCTAACACTGGAATTTACCAGGTCTAGTTTCTGCTTGCCTGAAATGCAGCCTTCACACAGAAGTATCTATTACAAGAAGTGCTGTTATTTTAGATCTGTTCAGTTAGGATTCGGGATGAGCTGCCCTTCGTTTCTCGACTGTTGCACATGAACAGACGATTTGCCAGATCAGCTGATGCTCTGCAGTAATGGAGCAAGAGATAGGAGTGTTTGCTGAGTCCCCTCTTCTCCTAGCAAGTTACGGTATACTTTAAAGAATAAATCTTGCATATTAATTAAAAATAACAGTAAGGGTTATATGGATTGTGCGCTGCTTATCAAAGACGTAGCAGTTAACATCCATATGTAAGCAAATGCATAACCATATTTGTCTTTAGGATCTGGGTTCTATTAAGATGATTTTACCTGTAACTGTCATGATTTTGGTTTAACAGCTGAGTAGTATTCTGTTGTGTGTATGGACCACATTTTCTTTACCCAGTCATCTGTTGACGGACATCTAGGCTGATTCCAGCTTCTGGCTGGTATGAACAGAGCAGCAGTGAATATGGCTGAGAACATGTCTGAAGTAGGATGTAGACTCCTTTGGATGTATGTCCAAGAGTGGTAAAGCTAGACCTTGAGGTAGATCTATTCCCAACTTCCTGAAGAATTGCCACACTGATTTCCATAGTGGGTGTACAAGTTTACATCCCCACCAATCCATATAACCACAGAGGTTAGGTATAGAGTACGGGACTGGTGGAGAAGAAGGGCTCTCCCCAGGGAAGAAAATACAATAGACAGTTGTGGGTGGGTGGGAAGGGGCTGAGGATGCATGGGTCGGGTAGACTGGAATAGGAGGATCAAACCAGAAGAGAGGAAAAGAAGGGGGTGTAAAAGAGGAAGTATGGGGAGAGACAGCTAAGGGGGGTAAAGAAGGGAATATGAGGAGAGATCACTAAATAAGTTGCTTTCTATGGGCTATATTCTTGTTTAGCAGTTAGAGTCAATATTTATATTTGGAACTAAACTTTTTTCTTTAGAAATACTCTATTTTCTTGAAAATTCTGATGACTTTTCTACAGATAGCTTTGGTGGCATCTTCTGTAGGGACTTTCTGTGCAACCACCATCAGCATGCCTCTTTATTAAGAATGCTGGCCAAAGAGTGTGAGAAACCAGATCGAGAACATGGAGACAGAAAAGTAGTCTTGAATCTTGAATCTTGCTTCTTTCTCCATCCTGCCACAAGATGTGAGGTCCCAGCCCATACTAGCCATAAACACAGTGCATTCACACTTGAGAAACTACAAGGGAGTTCACACACATGGTCCCCGCACCAGCCAACCAGTGTACCTAGTAGCTTTGAGGAACTCCAGGTGAGCAAAAGACCCTCTCTCTAGGCTACTGGCCTCAGTGGGCACAGCTCTTCACTCCACTGGTCTTTCTTCTGTTCTGTGCTTCTCTGTTCTTCTCTCAGCTTAAATGGCAGCATTTCCCTAAGACTGCCTAGATTGAAATCATGGGGCAGCATGTGAGCTGTGTGCAGCCACTGTTTGGAAATACTAACACCAGAAAGAAGGGGAAAGGAATGGGAACCACGTCCCTTCGCCAGCATCCCCTCTATGACGGAGTTTGAGTGCAATGAAAACTGCAGCTCTGTACACTGATGGGTCCTCCCAGGGTTTAATGTGGCCTCAGCAGATAGGAATAGACAGACCATGCGGCCTTTCTTCCCAGGCTGGCCTTGAACTCAAGATTTGCCTGCCTCGTGAGTGTAGTATAAGAAACCCTGATCATCATGCCTGACTTTTTTTTCTATGTAATTTTAATGTTTACATTAAAAAAAAACCAGAGAACTAGGCGGCACACACCTTTAATTCCAGCACTCCAGAGGTAGGTGGATCTCTGTGAGTTCGAGGCCAGCCTGGTCTACAGAGTGAATTCCAGGACAACCAGGGCTACACAGAGAGACCCCCGTCTCGAGGGGGGGAAGCCAGAAGAAAATACCTAAATCATTTAAAGCCATCAAACTATCAGGGTGTCTTAAGAAAGGCCTCTAAATTTTTTTTTAAGTGAGATGTTTAAATACTCATGATAAGGAAAGTAGCTGGATGAAATAAATGCCAGGACAATCATGAGGTAGAAAGCAGACGCTGAAGCTTTCTAAGCTAGGAAGATGGTCAGTAGGTGACTGGGGTGGGGGAGCAAGGTGCTGAGAGAGTGCGGTGCCTCTGTAAGAGATGTAAGACTGTATTTGCATGAAACCGAGGATACACAAGTGTGTGAGGGTCAGGAGGTGGAAGGTTTTTGTGTTATTTTGAGTTACAAATAAATTACCTTCTGAAAATAAATTTTTAAATGAAATTTGGCATGAAACAAGATCTGATTTTCTTTAGGCCTGGAGTATTTGTGATCTTACCCTTTGTGTTTGAGTCTTGGAATAGGATCAGTTGCAAGCATGTGTATTTTGATAGAATAACTGTAGAAACAATATATAGTAGTTTATCTTCTGACTACTTTAGTAGGAAACATAAATCTGCACTTAAATTGTAATTTATTTAACTTGTTACAATTTCTGGATTCTTTTTTTCTTCCCAAGGTAATTGGAAACCTTAAAACACGGAGCCTACTAACCGCTGTAGGAATGTTTTGTAGATGGTTTAATAAATACAGTTGCACAGTGAACTTGATTTATGATCTGATGTGTGATTTTGTTATTTGCTGGAGTTGGAGTATATGGAGAAAATGTTCTGGACTGCTCTTGTCTTTACAGGAGCAGAAAGATCCAAATTCGAAACATCCCGCCTCACCTGCAGTGGGAGGTAAGCCGGGGCACCCAGACACCTCCTTAGTTTAGCTTCCTTTACTTTAGGAATTAGAGGCCTTGAGACTTGTCCCCAGAGCCTCTGGGTCCTGTCCGTCCTTTCCAGTGCTGGGGCTCACGACGTGAGTTAGGGTTTGTGTTTGTCCCTCTCATGATGTGCACTCTGGCCCCTCACAGTCTTCTCCCTCAGTACCAGGCCACAAGCACCATCACAACAGCCAGGAGACAGTGTGCAGCTTTTTGTGATGCTTATAACATGATCTGATGAAAGATTTTTGTTGTCTCACATTCTGATTGGCTGAGGCACTGGGAAACCTATAGAAATAGAACATTCTTTGTTAGAGTAGATTTTGTTTGTTTGTCTTTTGTTTTGAGTTAGCTGCTATGAGTAACCATTACAGATACATCTTCAGAGCACTAAAGGGTCTAAGAGTTCCGTCTTTATATAAAATACATTAGGATGCCAGGAGTGGCCCCACTGTTAAGAACAAACTGCCCTAACCCATGGAAACCAGACCAGCCTTAAATGAAGCTGTGCTTTATCTTGTCTTTAGAAAAGGAAAGAAGAGAAAGGATGAAGTTGGAGAGCTGACTCAGTGCTTAAGCCTGCACGGCCTTTGCCAGGGACCCAAGTTTAATTTCCAGTAGTCATATTGGGTGGCTTATCTATAACCCCAGATCCAATACTTCTGGCCCCTGCAGACACCTGTCACACTCCTGTACACACACATACCTGTCACACATACACACATGCCCCCCCTCACACACACATAGCCAGGCATAGTGGTGTGTGTGACTTTAATTCTAGTGTGTAGGAGTCTGAGGCAGGCATATCTCTTGAGTTTGAGGCTATCCTGGTCTACATAGGGATTTCCAGGACAGCCAGGTCCTGTCTCAAAAATAAATCGTTAAAAAGAACAAACGTTGTCAAAAGATTTATTTTTTTTAATGTGTATGTATGTGTGTCTGTGTGCACATGAGGTCAGGAGAGGTCCGTTTGATCCCCTGGAACTGGAGTTCCAGGTGGTTGTGAGCTGCCATGTGGGTGCTGGGAATGAACTCTGATCCTCTGCAAGAGCAGTACACACTCTTTACTGTCATCTCTCCCTCCCCAAGAACAATTTTTTTATTGTGGAAAATTTGAAGTATAAACAGTCTATTATGTGAATAAATAAGGGGGTCTCTGGGGGGGAGCTGAAGGAAGAATTATTAAATCTCCTGAAGAAAAGTGCCCTTTACTCTGCTTTTCATTTCAGCAGCATGGTTTGGGTCATTGCATGGGTGTGACTGTCCAGTTACCAAGACCGCGCAGTTGTGTGGGGTCATCTTATGGTCCAGTTCTGCTGTCCTTGTTTCTCTGTGTGTTTCACTGCAGGGGGAAATGAATATCTTTTTTATGATCTTGTCTCCTGTTTCTTCACAGGTTCTGGATGGACTGTTGGCTGAGTGTGGGGCAGTGGAGAATGTGGAACAAGGTAATGAGTCAGGAAGTTAGCTCACTGAACTTTGGAGAGGACTTTGTTATCTCTTAGATTGGGGTCATCAGGGAGAAGTATTGAGTCCCAATGCCTTTGACGTGTGCTTCCTCTGGTGTCTGTACACCTCCCTGTCAGAGGAATCTGTGTCTGTCATCTTTATATAACTATATAGTTCATTTATTCAGGGAATATATTCTTTCAGGGTTTCCTATATAGCCCTGGTTGACCTGGAACTCACTTTATAGACAAACTGGCCTCGAAATCACAGAGACCCGCCTGCCTCTGCCTTGGGTGCTGGGATTAGAGGCGTGGCTACCTTGCCTAACACTTATGCGTCTTAACACCTGCAGTGAGCGTAAGCACTGGACAGACACAGTTGGGGTGGGGCACGCTTAACTCGTCTGAGAATAGTTGAGTCACTGCTGTGACTTAGCTGACTGCCTCTCTAGAAGGGAGGACACAACCTAGTGTCTGTTTACTGTGAGGTAGGATTTTCCCACCAAGATTCTTGAAACACTTATGAAAAGAAAATGTCGGTTCCTCGGGTTCAGCACAAACCTGCGGAGACTCAGGGTGGAGGGAGTGGCTGGTAGTTGAATCAAGAATCTTGGAGTGGTTTTTTGCACACTCAGATCTGAGGTCTGCCATCATAGGAACAGCACTACATATGCCCCAGGAAATACTTCCTTCTCTTCTGCTCTTCATTGCCTCCGGCTAATGCCTGAGGCACTGGTTTTTAAGAGGCACCCAAAGCTGATGTCCTGCATAGCTCTTCACGAGTCCCAGAAAGGTGGATCCCAAGACCCTGACAATGACAACACCAAAGTATGGTAAAAAATGATTTTTACATTGGCCCTGACTGCTCCTTACCTGTCAACCCTTGGAACAGTCGCTCAGCCTCACCAACTGAACCACACTGATTCTGTATCCACTTGTATAAAACGAGCGTAATTTCTACCCTTCCTGTAGCATCGGGTAGTCATGTCACTCAGCGGAAACCTGTTGATGTATTTCATAGACAATTGTAAGGGATTATAAGGTCCTCAGGAAAAGATTGTAGAGCATCCTATTTTTCACAGACGGTCCAGTCTGTCAGTGTAATTAGCATAATCGTCTTGAAGCAGCAGTTATTTGGGTGTGCTCCCTTCCATGATGGTGAAGAAGTTACCCTGTTTCTTACGGCCACTTGCCCGTGCTCAGAGTTGAAAGCACTCAGTAGAGAACATGCTTTCTATGAATTCTCAGTTTTCAGGAAGACATTCTAGTGGCAAGATAGCTTTACAGGTATGAACTTGAAAAAATTTTAAAACAGAGTGCTGGTCTGGGTGTGGTGACGCATGCCTGAAATCCAATTTTGGAGAGATGGAGACAGATACAGCTAAAACCGTGAAATCGATTCAGGATGGTGCTACCTGAGAAGGAGGGGTTCAAGGGCACTGGGGCAACACACAGCCCTCCAGCCCCTGTGTACTGGAGACTGCTCAGCTCCAGCCCCTCAAGGCACAGAGCAAGCTATTGAGCTCGTCTTTTGTCCTGTTTCATGGGTGGTTTCGATCTGGCACAGCCTGTCAGTAGAGTCTTAAAAACTTTAATGAACAATGACTTTAATGAACAACGAAATAAATTATTTAAATGGAGCTCAGCTTACTCTAGAATCAAGGACCACATGACTTTCAGCAGACAAACATCTTTGAAGAACAGAGACTGTTAGTGAAAGTGAGAGCAAATCTAAGGATCCAGGATTCCTAGATTCTCTGGGAGTCTGAGTCTAGCAGCCTTCTCCGTCAGTCTAGAAGGCTGCAGATCGGAAACCTCTGACACTGTACTGACACGGGGTGAGGACAGTGATGTGACACACTGCCGCGTTGAGCACTGTGAGGGCATCTGTGAGTAAGACCCTTAGGAGCAGCCCCGGTGAGCCAGGACAGAGCCAGGGCTGGGATCGGTGTTGATGGTGTATAGCTCATTGAGCTGATAGTTACTGTACACCTACCTGTTCCGCAACACCCCCCACCAAGTCTGAAGCTGCTTTGAAATTACTGGGCAAAATATGTTTTTATCCTAGAGTCTTTAATGTTTGGGGACACCAAATTCCTTTGAGAATCTGAGAGTCACATTTCTTTACAGTTTAAGATGTCGCAAGTGGGATGGTCCTAGAACTCCTAAGGTTTAAGAATGAATATTGCTACTTTGAAGGGAGCTTTATTGTGACTTTCTGGAATTATTTTTAATGCTGTTAACTTTAAATTCCCCAACGTTGTGTTTTGAAGAGGGGGTCTGATTAGTCATTCTTGGTTTTTGTGAGAACGTAAGCAAGCTTTATCAATCAAGCCTTTTGAATGGTGTGTGTGTGTGTGTGTGTATCTGTCTGTCTGTGTCTCTGTGTGTCTGTCTGCATGTCTGTGTCTATTTAGAGATAGGGCTTTGCTATGTAGCTCAGGCTTACTATCCTGCCTCAGTCTCCCATTCTTACGATGGATGGACGCGAGCACACACACACACACACACACACACACACACACATTGCATGCCACAGATAAATATGACTGACTTTTCTTATTATGGTGTTTATATATGGAGGATATCTTAACTAGAAGGCTCAAGCCCAGCCATTTTTGGGAGTCAGAGTCCACAGCCTTCTCTTTAGCTCTCAAAAACTGCAGATAGGAACCCTTTAACATTCTGTGTGTTTTAAATTAACAATTAAAATGAATAATAAATAGATCTAGAAGTTTGAAAATAATGAAGCACAGAGAACCATGGTGGGTTTTTTTTCTTTATTTTCTTTATGTCATGTTCTTTCACCCATTTTTCCTCTGTGATTTTAGCCTAAAGAAATATTTCAGAATACAAAGTCAAATGGCCTTGCCATGGAGGTGACTTAGCAGCGCTTTAGGTTGACAGTACTGGGGGCAGCACATTCCCAAATGATTAAAGATGAGGCTGTTCATGGTCTCTTTGCTCTCCACAATTCTGTGTGAAAATACATGAATGTGCAGAAATAGTTCACTTCCTTAGAATACCTATAAGTGCAATACAGGGCAGCATGTTACATGAGCACCTAATTACAGAGTGTTGCATATGTCTGACTTACAAATGCTGTAATGATAATATACACACGTGGGCACAGTTAAGATGCGGCGTTCTGTGCATTTTCCTTTGAAGTTAGCTTTCCATGGGCACGGGGTGAGAGCTATTTTTAAATGATGATTGTAGTTTTCACTTCTTCCCTAGTCAATACAGATACAGAAACTGCTGTTGTCAACGTCACCTATACAACAAGAGAAGAAGCAAAGATGTAAGTGGGTTGGGGTTCATTTCTTTGCAGGTTTATTTGGATTTGTCTTTGGTTTCCTTTGAGTCCTGCTTCTGGAAACCTTTCCTGAGAAGGCAGGTACCAACCAGCCAGATCACATCCTCTTTGTACATGCCAGGACAACTCCAGGGTGTCTGTGTCCTCTTGGACATGCCTGTATAACTCCAGGGTATTCTTGCTACTTTTGGCATGTCCATGCAACACCGGGAGTTTGTGCCGGGCTGTTGTGTGATTGTACAGGATCTCTGTCTCGAACAGGGTTGAACTTGGCACCAGCAGAAAGACAGGAACCCCGTGAGGAAGAGAAGGACACCAGCACTGTGATGCTGCTCCCATAGGCTCACTTTGACAAACTTCAGGGGGCCTCTTTTACCTGGAGCACACTCTGTTCTCCACAAGGAATGTGCACAGCCTCCTAGCCACACTCACTGAATGGATACTGAAACAATAGCGTTTTATTTTTTTTTCTGTGTGTATTATTTTCAGAAGAATTCACCTCCTTGACAGCAGCAGGCTTGGTTACCTGGGAATATTCCACCCTGGCTTGGACCCCCTACTCTTACTCCATTCATTACTCTGTTTCTTCAGTAATGATTAGAGTTTATTCTTAACAGACATGGGATTATTTTTTTTAAGCAATAGCAAAAAAAAGTTTTTAATTTTTTGGGCTGTTTTGAGGTGAGGAATTAATAGCCTTGTACCACCGTGCCTAGCTAAGACGTTTCTTTTGGCAGGAGGCCCTTGAAGTGCCTCCTAGGCCAGAGTAACTTAGAAGTATATATAACAGGCGGTCATGCTTCATGGCTGTGTATGTCCATTCCCAAGGAAGGGAATAACCTCGGTGCTCTTGCAGTTTTCAGCACACATGAAGATGTAGTGAACCTGTTTTCATACCAGCAGGCTCAGGCTATGCCACCGCTGGCCATCACAGCCATAGCCCAGTGCCACTTGGGTAGGATCTGCACATTACTCGCTTGCCTTCATTGAATTAAGTTTCTGTTTTGTTATGAATTCACAAACCCTCAGCGTTACTCGAGTAGGATTGCTGCAGGAACATGTAAGGGCGTTGTTCCATTTCATGTAAAATTTTTAAAATACAGAAGTAAGTTTTGTTGTTCATAATAGTTATTTTTAGATAATCCATAGCCTTGAGGATTGAGGGCATAAATACACCCTAGAATAGTAGATACTGAAACATTACCAAACAGACCCTGGGCCATCTCATCTCTAGGAGTTGCCCCAGAGAAGGAGCTATACCTTCAGAGGTGCCCATGTCAACATGTGATTTTCGAGAGACTGGGCATAATTCACAAACTTGAATGGGAGGCTGGCCCTAGCAAAAGTTACAGTGACCCCAGACAAGGGCTGACCTCACTTTACAGTTGTGTCAAGTGGAGTGGGCAATGAGTTATAGAAAATATTTGATAATGAAAAATATTTAGAGTGTTAACTGATTTTTAAGGATTAGAAATAGTATATCCATTTTAGTACATTTTAATAAATAGTATATAATAAAGACAAGGAGACTATTGTTTCCCTAATTTGTGCTTATGTATTTTTGAATTTCTCAAATGTATTTGAATTTTGTGATATGATTAAAATAATAATGAAGATGTGTTGTGGTTAAAAAGAAACTAATAGTTTTGGACACACACAGTTGTTGGTGAAGAGGGTTTAGTCTGACACAAACCGCAGAATTGTGTCTTAGCCACCTAGATCTAGTTGCTGAGAGAGCGCTTATTTAATCGTTGAGACTCCAGGCCCGAGATGGGATATGTCTTACTCACCCCTGTATCCTTGGTGCTTGGCACAGGCCCCCATAAATGGCTAGTGAGCAAGGTGAGTCAGCGCACCCTCCCGCCTTCTAGAGTTTTTGCCACACTCTCAGATAAGCTTGCTGTGTTCTGCTGTGTTGCAGAGCAATTGAGAAGCTAAGTGGGCATCAGTTTGAGAACTACTCCTTTAAGATTTCCTACATCCCCGATGAAGAGGTGAGCTCCCCATCACCCCCTCAGCGAGTCCAGCATGGGGACCACTCTTCCCGGGAGCAAGGCCACAGCCCCAGGAGCTCTTCTCAGGCCAGACAGATTGATTTCCCGCTGCGGATCCTGGTCCCCACCCAGTTCGTTGGTGCCATCATCGGAAAGGAGGGATTGACCATAAAAAACATCACCAAACAGACCCAGTCCCGGTACGTGCCTCCATTGCTTCCTCCGCTTCCTTCTGAGGGGTCGCCTGCATCCTGTCTCCCCCCATCCTCAGGTCACTTGGTGCCGTAGCGGGAGGCTGTGTCGTAGGGACCAGTGCTTCTTTCCCTAGGCTTATGACTAGACTCACCTTAGGGGGGCTGTGCTGAGTGTTCATACTAATGATGTACGTCATTCCCTGAAAGGCTAAGTCCATGAAGAGAGCACTTACGGACCTCCTGGAAGGATGGTCCCTTGTGCTAGCGTTCCGTGAGCATGCCTAGTTCCACAGCAGCTGAGAGGGGCTCTGTGGTTATAGGATGCTCTGATCTGAGCTCTCACCCTCTGCTGGGTCAGCCTTGGAGTGGAGTAGCCGTTCTTTAGACTGTCTAGGTTGTTGCCTATAGAAGCTGTGGGTCACTGCTATACCAAACAAGAAAGTATGGGGCTTTGTCTGATTTTCTGTTTAAAGAGACTGAACTGGAGGTGGCAGTCAGTGGGCAAAATCATTTGTACAATTGTTGATTTTTATATGTCCGTAAGACCACAGCACACTGTCATGAAGATACAAGACTTGAAAACAGTGACTTGTGTTCAAGTTTTGATAAAACGTCTCACCTCCTTGAGTTTCGGTTGCTTCTGTGAAAAAGGAAGCCACGGTGTTTTACCAGGATCGCTGTGAGGATTCAAACAATCGGGCAGAGCAAATGAACTCGCATTTGCAAAGCCCCGAATTGCCAGCAAGTACTCATCCCTGAGCTGGTGTGTCTTATTCCAGTCAATGAGCGTCCTATAAGCTGAAAAGGAAGTCACTCCAGTGTCTGAGGAAGCCCCAGCTGCAGACACTGGTGGGCAAGGGAATTGCTGAGATCAGACTGGAAGTTGTCCACTGTTGTTCCTAAAAACCAGCCTTTCCTTTCCCAAGTAATTCTTAGTTATCTTTGTTCTGCTTCCAAAAATTGTGTAAGGTGGCTTAAGTTTCAGGGAAGTGAAATTAGTTCTTAAAGTATGAGCCCAGTTGGAGAAGGAGGCTGAAGACTGGCCCCTTTCTAACAGCCGAGGGAGAGGGGCTGCAATTAGTTGTGTGATTTCTTAAAGTGAATGAAGCCAACAGGCTCCAAGGGAGCCTGATGGAGTCATCAGACTGTTAGGCCATTAGTTTTTGGAGCCTGGAAGGAAGGCAGACTTCCAGCAGAAAGGGAACCAAAACCTCAGGAAGGCAGAGAGGCACGCCTCTTTCCCTCTCTCTGTCCTTCTGTGCATGCTCAGACACATAAAGCTTGCTTGAATTTGGTGCTGGAATTTGGATTCACATAAGGCTTTTAAAAGCTGTGATTAGTACAGAAGTCAGAACTGGTCCAGTGTGCTACTCCTTCTCACCTTACCCTTCACTTCTACAGACATTTGAAAGGCCACACAAAATGCTTCACTAACCAAGCTGACTTTATTACCAAGTTGGCTGGGTGCCTTGATCCTCAGCACTCCTGTCAGAATGGCCCACTTCTGACCAGAGCGGCAAAGAATTTATGTCTGGCACGAAGCCCCTTTGCACACTGACCTGCTTGGATCGCAGCATCCAAGTGTGCTGATAGCATTTCCTCTGTCTTCACTATATTGGCTGGGCTGTGCTTGTGTCTGAGGCCCTATCGGATCTGTGCTATGGCTCCTGATTCTTTTCCTATAGGGTAGACATCCACAGAAAGGAGAACTCTGGAGCTGCAGAGAAGCCTGTCACCATCCATGCCACCCCAGAAGGGACATCTGAAGCATGCCGCATGATCCTTGAAATTATGCAGAAAGAGGCTGATGAGACCAAACTGTAAGTTTGTACAATGCCCAGACCACTCAGTGCTGTAAGATGAAGAAATATGTTTAAAAAGCTCCATGAGAACACAGCACACAGAGCCAATTGTCCAGGACTCATAGTGGCTCGCAGAAATCAGGGAGCCTGTGGGGATCTGACCTAGGTCCTCTGCACATACATTATAGCTGAGTACCTTGGTGTTCTTTCTAACAGTGAGAGCGGGGATGATCCCTGACCCTTTTCCTCCTCCTAGATGGCTTCGTCCAGCCTTGATGGGACAGTGTGTGCCTGGTCATGTAGTAGTGAATTGTGCTGTGTTTGGTTGATGTCCTAGGAGTCCTGCTCTTTCTGAGGGAAGATAGAGAGAGGATGGATCTGGGGGAGAGGGGAAGGGGAGGGAGAGCCTAGGGGAAGGGGAGGTAGGGGAAACTGATCAGGATGTAATATATGAGAGAAGATTTTTTAAAAAAGAAAGAAATATGTTAAAAAGCTCTAAGTGTGTTTATAAAGGTAGAGGGATCATGTTTGTATTACTCAGGGTTCTCTAGAGGAACAGAACTGAGAGAATGAATTTATACATATGCATATATATTCGTATTCATAAATATACTATATACATGTAAATATGTGGCATAATGTCAATATATGCTGTATATTACATATACATATACAAATTTGTGTGTATATATGTGTATATTTATATATGAATATATTCTGTGTATATATGTATAGGTTCACATATGTGTATGTGTGTATATTATATGTAAAGTGGGGAGGGAGGGAGGGAGAAAGGGAATTTATTGGAGTAGCTTACAGGCTGTGGTCTGTGTGGTCTAGCTAGTCCAACAAGTCTGTCTACCAACAAGAAATCCAAGAGTCCAGCAATTCAGTCCTTGAGACTGCATGTCTCTGATGGTCTTCAGTACATGGACTCCCAACGAAGTACAATCTAATGCCAGTGAAGAAATGGACCTGCTAGTGAGAGCATGGGCATACAGGCAAAAAGAAGATGCTTCCTTCTTCCAAGCCCTTTATATAGGCTGCCAGCAGAAGTTGTGGCCCCAATTGAAGGTGGATCTTCCCACTTCATATAATTAAGAAAAATAGCTGGGTGGTGGTGATACACACCTTTGATCTCAATGTTCAGGAGGCAGAGGCAGGCAGATCTCTGAGCCTGAGGCCAGCCTGGTCTACAGAGAGTTCCAGGACAGCCAGTGCTACACAGGGAAACCCTTTCTCGAAAAAAGAAAAATCCCTCACGAGTGTACCCAGCAGCTTGGGTTTTACTTAAATTTATCTGTAGTTTTAAGAAGATTGTCTGTCTTCCAAATCTGTCTGTGGGGAGTGGTGGAGCTGTGTAGAGAAGCAGGGAGTGGGCTGAGTAGTAAACTCATTTGGCCAATAATAGCAGGTGTGATATGCAAAACCAGACTAGAATGTTCTAGAAAGAGCAACATTGCCAGTCTGTTAGCACATCACATACAGGGCTTAGCCCCTAGCCTAACAGTTATCAAGTACTTGCTTTACTTGGGACTTTCGGAAGTCCCCCTGATGTCATGGCTCGATTTGAGGGAACCCTTCTTTGATCTAAATTACTGAGGCTTTTACAAATGACAGTCTCCTTGGTTCTTTTGATTAGTTGTGTGCAGCTTAGGAGATGGCCACAAAGTGGATGTGTGAATGGGGGCTTTAAGATGTCGTATAGAACCAAGATAGAGTTCGCATGTCCGAAGTGAGTTTTTCTGAGCAGCTGTCCCATGCCACGCCTGAGCTGCGTGTTGAAGCTACAGCTGTGGACAGGAGTAAACACAGCAGGGAGAAATCAGCCTGCTGACTGCTCATGAGGACACTCACCAAAGATTCGGGGACACAGGGAGTGACTGGAGGGCCCAGGGGGTGAGTAAAGGGCAAGGGACACATGATAAGACCCTAAACTTCCTTTCCATTTGCCAAGCGTGTATCATGTACCATGTGCTGGACATTGCTGTGTGCACTGGGGACCCAGCAGGAGGCTACAGGCTCCTCTGCCCTCTGAGGGTGTGCATCCTAGGACAGCCTCTTTAGGCAGATTGCTTATTTGAATGCCTTGCAATGCTAATTGCCTTGTGGTAATGTGACCCTCAGACAACTTCCATTTTGAAGGAGTAGAAAATACAAGTGGTTTAAGTAGTAAGAAACACATCGTCACATAACATGAAGCCCAAAAATTAGAAAAGTTCTTATGTCACTGAAACCTTGGGCTCAGAGATCTGGGACATATTTCTGCTTTGCTTTCCTTACAATAACTCAGACCTTGTATCACCACAGAACGGTATCCCAAACTTGAGAGGAAGGCCGTCACTTCCTTTTTAAATGTTTTGAAGAATTGTGTTAAAATACACCTAACAATGTATTCATCCACACTGTTACAAAAGAAACAGCTCTGCCTGTTCTTGCCTCCCTGTTCACCTACTGTTCTTACCAACTGGGTTACTTTAGACCAGTGGTTTATACTGCTGTGCCTTGGCTGTTTCTCAGTGATATTTCTGTGAATGTCAAATCACAAATGATCATGATTTTTATTTATTTTTTATATAGGCCCAGAAGTGGGATTGCTGGATTATACGGGATTCTATTTTTTGTTAATGTAGCTCCCCCTGGCCAGGCCTGCCCCATGGACTCACTCTGCCATCTGGCTACTAGTCAGTAGAAAGTGGAAGTAGAGTTAGCCTGAGGCTCCTTTGAGTCAGGATTTGTAAGCTGAGGTTTGGAAAGAACCTTAAAAAGTTGGTTTCCATTCATAAAAAGTACAGGTGATGGCTCAGGAGAAGACAGAGTGTCTGTCCTAAGTGTTGAATGTGCTTTGTCTTCTAGAGCTGAGGAGGTTCCTCTGAAAATCTTGGCCCACAATGGCTTGGTTGGGAGACTGATTGGCAAAGAAGGCAGAAATCTGAAGAAAATTGAGCATGAGACAGGGACCAAGATAACCATCTCATCGTAAGTTACCCCTTCAGCCTAATTATGTGCGGGAGCAACTGACTGAGCCTTCCTGTCCTCTGCTTTTGTCCAGAGGGGAGATGCTCAGCCATGCCATAGTTTCTCTGAGCAGCCATGGAAGCTGATCCACAGGTGGGCTCTACAGTCCCCCAGAGCACTCACCAGCACCAGGGAAACTCAGGGCCCACCCCAACACCATGAAAATCTTAAAATAAAAAATACGGTTGATTCTGTGGCACAAGCCTCTAATCCAGGCTTTCAGGAGAAGAGGCAGATGAGCCAAAAGTTCAAAGGAAGCTTTGGCTGCACAGTGAACTCAAGGAGAGCCTTAGTGAGAACTTTCTCAAACTACAAAGTAAGACTTGGGGCTGGGGATATAGCTCAAAGGTAGAAGACATTCCTAGCACGTGTAAGGCTGGGGTTCAATCCATAGTCTGTACCCATAGATTTTATTTATATATATTGATACATATAAATATATATTTATATATTAATATGTATAAATATTATATATATATATAAAATGAAGTCACTAGTAAGACTTGAGATTCTATGTTGATAGACTATCTTCCTATGAAGGTAGGATTCTATGCTATAGTGTTAGGAGAAATCAAGTCTTTACTGGGTCTGGAGTTTTATTCTTCCTGTCTTTTCCCCATTGGCCAGCTTGCAGGATTTGAGCATATATAACCCCGAGAGAACCATCACGGTGAAGGGTACCATTGACGCCTGTGCCAATGCTGAGATAGAGGTCATGAAGAAACTGCGCGAGGCCTTTGAAAATGACATGCTGGCCGTTAATGTAAGCACCCAGTTCTTCCCTTTCTGCTGGTTTCCCCACAACTAAGCCAGGACCCAAGCTCTGCAAGGATAGCTGTCCTTCAGCTGAGGAGCAAGTACCTTAGGGAAGAGGGAAGGGCTTCCGACTTCTTAGGATTAAAGATGTCAGTAAACTGTGGGAAACACGGATCAGTGTGAGCCCCTAAAATCATACCTTCCAGACTGTAAAGTGGGGTGAAGTTCATGATCACATGTGTTAGAAAAGGAAGATGTCAAAGCTGGGTTACACATAAATGTGCAAAGTTGTGTGGGTCAACAGGGCTAGATGCTGCCTACAAGAGTAAAACAGAGCCAGGAAAGTGGATTCCCCTGTTTTCTAAACTTTGTATAATATTATTGTCTCTTCTCTCTCTTTAAAATTTCAAGTATATACTTTAGCCAGGCCTGGTGACCACACACCTTTAATCTCAGAACTGGAGACAGGCAGGTGGATGTCTGTGAGTTTGAGGTCAGCCTGGTCTACATAATGAGTTCCAGGCCAGCTGGGGCTGCATAGCGTGACCCTGTCTCCATTATATATATAAATTCACTGGGCTGGAGGTTTGTCTCTGTGGTAATACGTGTGTTAGCATATATAAGGCTTAGAGTTAATTATTCAGGGTCAGAACAAATGGCACCATGGGGTACAGAGACTTTGTCTAGGCTGCTTGGGGGCAAGTCTATCTGAAGCAAGCCTGTGGGAGGAAGGGAATGGCCTAACTCTGATTGGCATCTCTCGCTTGCTGGTGGACGCTCTTAGTTCGCCTAGTAAATGCTGTCACCCACTTGAGTGCTCTCTGGCACTTGAAGAAGACCGCACATTCTTCCTATTTCTTATCTCTCACTTTATAATTGTTGAAATTATTTCTCCGTCAGCAAAGCCCAGACTCAATCTCAGAAGAGTAAAGTCTTTCCTTTTTCACTATAATTTTCTGAGAGCGGAAAGGGTCCTTTGATCAGCCGTCATAGGCCACAACCCAGCCTCCATGGTTCTCAACCTCATTGACCTCTTGGCTTCATTTGACCCTTCCTCTACTTCCCATCCCACCCACAAACATTTCACAGGGGAATAAACAGCGACAAAGCCATCTGTACTGCAGCCCCACCTCTCCCACAGCAATGCTGCATGGTTCTTTCTCATGTCAGCATCCCAGCCTCCACCTCTCCAGCCCCCACTTCTTCCAGCTCCCCCATCACCGCATACCGCACAGTGACTGGGACAGGATGGGGAACGTCCCGTGTGGGTGCCTTTGTGGCAGTCATCTGGCTGTCTCATTCTTTGCTTGCGGACTCTTGATCTCTTTGCTAAGCATCTCTTCCCATGAACACCTGGATAGACTCAGAAGAGGTGTAGATGTCCTGCGCATCGCTATCCAGGGTCACTTAGGTACCTGTGTCAGATCCATGCTGTGTGAGACAAATCACAAAATCACCAGGGCTTAACAGGCAGCATGAGGACCCAGGTTTGCTGGTCTACGTTCTTACAAAAGGAGCATTTTCCAGGGTGACTACTCACAGAGAAACTGCCTCATGTTTAGGAAGCTAAGGAATGGGACAGGCTGGGCACAGGCCAGCATAGGGCTGGCGTCTCTCCACCTCCAACACTGGTGAGCATCCTAGATTGAAATGTGAAATAAGCAGTGAACTCTTGAAGTAGTTGACCCGTCCTTGGGTAACTAGAAAAGAGTGGTATTTGCTCTCGTTCAACAAATGTTTATTGTGTACTAGTGTGTCAGGTACTGCCTACAGCTCTAATTACAATGGCTACTGATCCAAGGAAGTGAGGCTGGAGCAAGGCACTGAGCCATTGATTCTGTCTTGTGTCTTTGAGGAAATAGGAGTGAGGAGAGCCTAGAAAGGCCATGTCAACTTGGAGGCATGGGGGGACACCTGGGCAGGGGAACAAGGAGCAACAACAGGGCGCAGGGGTCCAGAGGTGAAAGGGCACAGGGTATTCAGGGAGCAGGATTTGCTGGGGTAGGAAGCAGCTAATGAAGGCATCATTAGCCACAGTCAGATATGTAGATATACCGAGGGGTGGCAGGGAACCTTGGGAGGAAGGTCTCAATTAGGTTAACAGGTTGGGATCTGTTGTCTACACCCAGTCCAAGGTGAAGAAGTCCAGGTACCTGGGGGAGCTGACCAGGAAGCAGGGGTGCTACGCAAACAGGAGGTGACCGCTGACCGCTGCAGGCCTGGCCCCTCCGGCCTTCTCTCCCTCATATTTTTTCTTCATTTCTGTTCCCAGCAACAAGCCAATCTAATCCCAGGGTTGAACCTCAGTGCACTTGGCATCTTTTCAACAGGACTGTCCGTGCTCCCTCCACCAGCAGGGCCCCGTGGAGGTCCCCCCAGTGTCCCCTACCACCCTTTCGCTGTAAGTAGCTCAGTGTCCCAAGGGTCACTCATGCGGGGTGCCTCCAGGCAGTGTTGAGTGAAGGTAAAAGCTTTTATTTGCAGTCCTGTCTTCACGGTGGGAAGTGACACTGGCCCTGGCTCTGAGTGTGCATACTCAAGCGTGGTAAGTGCCGGGCCGGGCCACAGAGAAAAGGAACTGCTCACCAATTCACTAACTGGAGGTCCTTTTTTTAAAGATTTATTTATTTATTATGTATACGGTGTTCTGCCTACATGCCAGAAGAGAACCCCAAATCTTATTACAGATGGTTGTGAGCCACCATGTGGTTGGTGGGAATTGAAATCAGGTCCTCTAAGAGGACAGTCAGTGCTCTTAACCTCTGAGCCATCTCTCTAGCCTCCCAAGGTCCATTTGATAAAAATAAAAGTTGTTGGTCTGGCGGTGATAGAGCACACCTTTAATCCCAGCACTTGGGAGGCTGTGGCAGTTCAAGGTCAGCCTAGTCTACAGAGCAAGTTCCAGGACAGCCAGGCGGGGCTCTACAGAGAAAACCTGTCCCCAAATAGCAAAACATAAACAGAAAAGTCATTATTTCAAACAATATTTATGAATACTTGTTAGTTAATCCAAATGTTAAGGTACCTGGATTATTCTTGAATACATACACATTCCTATCTTTGTCTAGAATTCAAATATACTTTATTGAAAGGAAGTTTTAAAAAGAAAATGCTAGCGTGTTCGCTTCTAAACTGCATGCCATCTAATATGTAGCAGGCTATCAGTAAGTATCGTTTGACTTGTAATTCTCAGCGAAAGAAACGTGAATGGTTTGTTTTCTGCTTGTTGCCCTCACTCACAGCCATTGTTCAAGATCAGTGTATTACCAGATGGGGGTGAAGATACCGACCACGCCACAGCTGCCTTCCCCACCTTTTTTTCTCCAAGCACATGGCTTGTTTTTGTGTAAACTGTTTCAGTGAGGGAGAATCAGATGGGCTAGGGAACTCTGTTCTGCTCCCTGGTGTAGGCATGGCTAGTGGCTCCTGGGGGCCCACTGTGTTCACACCCTCAAAACAGGCATGGACTGGCACCATGCCCACAGGCCCAGCACATCCTGAGCTTCCTGAGGTGTTTGGAAGCAATGTAGACCGTCTCTTTGGTTCTGTCCAATTTCCTCTAAAGTAAAGGAACGAGCTACCACTGGACTGCACGTGTGTCTTTAATGGAGGGGTCGTGGCGGAAGCACGCGGGATGGATGTGTTCACGTTCTTTATCTTTGCTGGGAGATGTGATAACCAACCGTTAAAAGGCACTTAAGACATCTCACTTCCTGCATAGGGAGCCCTATAGTGTCAGTCTGAAAGTTAAAGCCCTTGATAGCTGAAATTACAGTAGAAAATGAGTATTACAGCTTTCTCTTAGACCAAATTGGTGCAGGGTTTTTTAAGCATAAAGGAATGTTTTCTTAGCCCGTGAATGGTGATGCATGCCTACAGCCCTAGCCCTTGGGAGGCTGAGGGGGCAGGACTCCAGAAGTTCCAGGCAGCCTGGTCTCTACATAGTGAGACCATGTCTCAAAATGAAATAGATAAGTCAATACAAACTAAACATGGGATGTTTTCTTTTGGGCTTTTGGCTTTTAATGTCTTGCTAAAGAAAAATCCCCTTCATTCAAGATTGTAGAAAATGTTTTCCTTATACTAATTTTCAGTTGTTGGTTTTTCTGGGGGATGTTTATACTGTATTTTACAGGGAATTGATCTTGATCTAACTTTATTATTTTTCCAAGTGAATAGCCAGTTTCCCAAAGGAAGTTATTGAGTAATCTGCTGTTTTATCAGTCAGCTTGAAATCCAGCTCTGTACTTCATTTTGCTTTTGATTCTTTGAGACAGGGCCTCCTATAGCCCAGGCTGGCCTCCCACTAACTCTGTGATTGAGGGTGGCTTTGAGCCACTGATCCTCCTGCCCCCTCAAGGGTGAGTGTACCACCTTGCCCACTTCCAGCTGTCCCTCAGCCTACCTCATCGTATTTCTGCACCTCGTCCCTGTCCACTGAACTCTGTGTCTGTGCAGAAGTCACTAGCAATTTATGACATCTGGCAGTTTCAACAGAAAGCTTGCTTTTGTTTTTGTGTTTTTCCACAAAGAATGAGTTGGAAAGATGGCAGCTTTTATTTTTTGACAAAATGGAAAATATACTGTTTTTTTTTCTTTTAGATATGATAAATCCTACTCATAAAACCTCTTGACCTGGCAACTTTGTTTGGAAAAAAGATAACCTTTTCCCATTTCTTTTGAAAGTTTCTGACTTGGCTTTGTTAGTTTGTAGTTGTCTATCAAAGTGTCTATTTCAGTTGTTGGGCTGAAGCTCAGTGGACGGATGCTTGCCTGTCACATGCAGGGCTGTGGGTTTGCCCTCCAGCACAAGGGGGAAATCCATTTTATCTCTGTTTTAGATACAGCACCTTAAAGTCGTGCATAACAGATTGCTTCCTTTTTTAAATGGCCAATCTTGTGGTCTTTTGTCTCTTTTGTTTCCTAATATTATATGTTTGTATTCTTTCTTTATGTTTTTCAAGACAGGCTTTCTCTTTGTAGCCTTGGCTGTCCTGGAACTGACTTTGTAGACCAGGCTAGCCTTGAACTTCAGAGATCTACCTCCCAAGTGCTGGAATTAAAGGCATGCACCACCACCGCCCTACTCTTTCTTAATCTCTTAATAAGATTTGCAGAGTTTCCCTTTTCCATTTTCTACTTATTTATTTATTTACTGATGACATTTCCCTGTAGTGCAGGCTGGCCTCAACTCTGTGCTTCTGCTTTGCTAGCTGGCCTCTCAGTGCCCTGATGACAGGCACGTGACAGCACACCTAGTTTATGCGGTGTTGGGGAACTACCCAGGCTTTGTTACGCTCCACAGGTACTTACAGTTGAACACACGTCCAATCTCCTGTTAAGGAGATAAGTGATGCACGATTAATAAAATCCTAGAGAGAGAAATGGGGGTTCAACCTAAAGATCAGAAAAGAGCAAAACAACCAGCCACTGGCTCTTACACAATCTCAGTCAGAAATGGAGATCCTGCTTCCAAAAATCTCAGAATGAGACTGTGTCTGAGAGCTGTCTCTCCTGGTCTTACATTCCTCTGTAGGGCTGGGATTAAGGCATGCAACATTTCTATGGCAGCTAATATGGCTACTGGGACTAAAGGTGTGTGTCACCACTGCCTGGTCTGTAAGGCTGACCAGTGGGGCTGTTTTACTCTCTGATCTTCAGACAAGCTTTATTTATTTATTAAAATGCAAATGAAATGGCACCACAGATAAGGGATTCCATTTGTTATTGTGGCTGTCTCCTGCCTTCTGGGAGCTCACTTTCTTTCTGAACTTGTTCACCCGGCCTGTTGATTAGCCTTGCTCCCCTCTCCCCACTACATGCCTAATAAGATGTAATTGTACTTTCATGTATCTAGTAAACTCGAGAGGATATATTAATGAGTCCTTAGAGAAGTTTATTGATAGTGTTCGCCTGAGGCTCCATCTGACTTCCCTGCAGACCGCTCCAGGCATGTTCAGATCAAGGAAGCTGAAGCGGTTAAGATCTCAGGCTGCACCAGTCCTGTTGGCAGAGGGGTGGGTGAACCAGTCCTGAAGTTGTGAGTGTGGGAGAGCTGTCCCCATTACTCTCTGTCTGTCATGTGGCAGCTTGGGCAGGAGAGAAATGCTGCCCCACTCCACCCCCCACTCTTCACAGCAACACCTGAGGCAGGTGGAGAGCTGGCCCTGCCCTCATCAGCTGCAGCACTGGGAAGAGTGGCCCCAACACCTAGCCTGGACAGCATAGTAGAGCTGGCCCTGAAGGTATAAATAAAGTAGGAGAACCAGCCCTGCCCCTTGCTCATAGCTGCAAGTGGTGAGCTAACCAGGGCAATGCAGGAGAGCTCTCACCCTCGTGGTAAGGACGAGGGAGAGCTGGCCAGCTGGCCAACCCTGCATCTACCCAGACCCAGAACCAGGGTTATGTTAGCCCATCCCAACGTTTACCCCATCTATGATCTGCTGGAGCACATGAAGGGACCGGTCCTGCAGACCCAAAGCTACAGGATTTATTTACACAACACAGGAAAACAACAGGAAAACCAAGAGAGTCCCAGTGAGGGCCCAGCATTGATTGTGTAGCAGAAACCAGAGGCCTTTGACTCTGCAATGAACACATGCAAGTAACTATATAAGGGGGAAAAAATCTCAGGCTATGGAGTCAACCAAAGGTCCAGGTTCATTTTGCTTCTAGTCTTAGTTACTAGCCCCCATACCCTCTTGTGTAGTGGCATTTCATTTGTATTTTAATAAATAAATAAAGCTTGCCTGAAGATATCAGAGAGTAAAACAGCCCTACTGGTCAGCCTTATAGACCAGGCAGTGAGTGGTAACACACACCTTTAATCCCAGTAGCCACACTAGTTGCCATAGAAACTGGGTGCATGCCTTTAATCCCAGTCCTAGAAAGGATTATAAAATGGGAGGAGACAGCTCTCAGACAGTCTCATTCTGAGGTTCCTGGAGGCTGGATCACCATTTTGGACTGAGGTCGAGGTAAGAGCCAGTGGCTGGCTGCTTTGCATTTTGGATCTTCAGGTTGAACCCCAATTTCTGTCTCTTGAGTTTTTATTAATCATGCTACACTCTTCCCCCAGTCGTCCCAAGAGAACCCAGGGTGGATAAGCTGCTGGGGATAGCGACGTTTCGACAATCTGGGACAAAATACTAAACCTTCCTAGCCTTGAAACCTGTCCAAGTTCCTCCTTGCCTGTCCTGGCCCCATGCTGTCTCTGGTTCCAGAAGGAAGGCCTGCTGTCTTTTCAGCCCGGGATGAGTCTGTCATTACATCAGAGCTATTGAACCCCTTGAGTATAATACATAAGCCTGGCCTGGGCCGCCCATATGCCTTCCTCCCTGCTCATACTGACGGTCTCTGGTTTCTCCTGCTAATTCAAGGGTCAGCCCGTTTCTTAGCTGTACCTTGGACTCTACAGTTCTTCCAGCAAAGTGGGTGAACTGATGACTCCTGCCAGTTTTCGCAGTGTCTACTGCGTACTCTGTCTGCCCACTAGCAGAGTCAAACTAAGCTAAGACCTCCTGCCGCTGTCCCCTTGTGGGGCACACCTAGCTGTCACCTTCATAAAAGCACCGCCCCTCCCCCACATACTCATAATGTGCTAAGGTTTTTAATTTTTTATATATTTAGTTATACACACATCCCTCATAAAAGGATTGGGCCAGTGAGCCCAGTGTCAAGAGGAAGTTGCTTATGGACAGGCAGATGCATTCTAATCACCAGAGGAAGCAGAATTTGGAAATCCCATTCCATTGGATGCTGTCAACTCCACCCTAGCATGGGGAGATGGGAAAGAGAAAGGCCACACAGACACCTGCTCATTGTAGTAAACACCTATTTACACTTCTAAAACAGCCCACACTTCTTGGCTCCCAGGTGTACTGAGGTCAGTCCACATCTCGACCAGGGAGGGATGATATCAACCACCCGCTTTCTCCTGTGTCCTTCAGAATGCCTTTGTAGTTCCCACAGTAGCCTTCTGTCTAACGTCCAAAGAGACCAACCATCCTGGCCTGACCTCCCAAGAACCCTGCCGCTCCGCATACTTCTTGCCCAGGGCCACGTGTGATCTTGGTCTCTCAGTCTCACAGTTGTTGCCCCTGGGCTGCTCACTTATTCCATCTTTGTGGCCACTGTCTTAAGACTCCTCTGAAGTTATTTTTTGCATTTGTCTCACAAATAGACCATAAGTCCCCTCGTGTTCCTTCTCTCCTAGAGTAAGGTCGCCCACGCATTGGGTACTCAAAAGCTTTGGAGCGAGTGAATGGATGACCAAACACAGTCAGCTACAGGCATTTGAGTCTGTGGGGGACTCAGAAAGTAGATGGCCAGACACAGTCAGATACAGGCAGTTGAGTCAGGGGGGAGGGGACTTAGAAAGCTATGGAAAATGGTCCCATTTGTAAAAGCTAGAGATTCAGGCATGTGTAGGTCTGAGTCTCAGCTAGAAATGACTTCTTGGCTGTTGAATTCAGAATTCTTTCCTTCTAGCAACCCTGCGGCTCCGACTTGGGGATAAAAGAAATCTGTCCTCATTATCTCATTCTCATTTTACAGCTAATTTAACAATCTCCTTTATCCCAGGGTGAGACTGACATGGGCAGCGTTCATGTTAGGACCCTGAACACTTGAAATACAAGCGGCGCTCTAGATCCGTTCTTGGCCTTGCATGGGCGCTAGAATCACGATTTACAGGAATCGCTTTTGCCACGAGAGCTGAAGGAATCGTGCTTGGGGCCAGAAGCAGGCAGAGGCCTCGTTTCCCCTAGTTAGAGCCTTGAGTGAAAAGCTCAGGAATTGGCTCCCTTCTACCAGCCACACCCCAGAATAGAACCTGCACAGAGAAAGGGCTGAAGTCCACCTGCTTCCCAGAGAGCCTTCAGAAAGAGGCAGTTCCCTCTTGACCCACCTTCAAAACAGTCAAGTTTCCCTGAGACCCTGGTCTCGTGGCACCCTCTTGTGGGCAGAGGCATTACTGCAGCCTCTTCAGTTGTACCAGGGCGTGAGCACTGAAGCTGCAGGTGTGTGGCCCTACCCTAGAACCTGGGAAGCCCTGCAGGGTGCTCATAACTTGGTCTTTTCTCTCCAAGCTCAAAAGAACAGTTGTTTCTGTTGGTAAGGGATCATAAGTGAGTCTTATCTGGAGCTGAGTCTAGCTGGAGACTGGGACGGTGGAAGACATGCACATCTCCCTGAAATGTGTTCAGGGCCCTCAGCTAAACTCAGGCTACAAGCTTCCTCCACATCTCCCTCTGTCAGGCAGGGCTGTGTGCCTTGATGCTCCGTGCCTGTCACCATCGTGCTGGTGGTAACAGTGAGAGTACTGTTTAATTATTATGTGACTATATGTAAAACATAGTTAATGCAGCTTTGCTCACTTAGTGTGTGTGTGAACTCAGATAACTTTCTGTCTCGCAGGACCACTATGAAGTTTACGAATTTATAAATAGATATAAAATATCATAGTCCCTGCTATACCTTAGGTATTCAATTAAAAAGTAGCTACTGTTTCAGCTTTGATTTTCTTTTGGATTTTTTTGTATTTCGGTTTTTCTATAGCTAACTCTGCTTCATTAGTGCACATCTGCCCTCCTGCTCCTCCCCTCCCCACATCTGCACACAATGCCTTTATCTGTCTGGTTCCTTTTTCTTATCTTCGCTTTCAGTTTCTCCAAACTGAGTTTCTATCCCTTCTGATCTCTGATGCAGCTAACTGGTCTGTCTTCCCGGGATCACATTCGCTTGTTCTGAATAATTCTTGGCCTTTGTCCCCAGTGATCTCTGTTGTTTGTAATGCACAACTTGTAATTCTCCCATAATCTAGGAGCCTCTAGCCCTGTCTGCACCAAAAGGTGGGTCGGAGCAGTGAAAGCGTGAGTAGGGTGAACTAAAGAGAGTAAGGCTTGTCTTAGAAGCTGCATTCCCAGGGCCTGTTGCAACCAGGTGACACCTTGCCAGGGGTTCAGAGATTAGGAACACAGAGGTACACATTGTAGATGTGACAGTGTTGCTGGCTTGTAGAGCATGTGTGATGCATGGAAACAGACAGCCAACGCACTGACTGCCTCATTTGTATGCAGACTCACTCCGGATACTTCTCCAGTCTGTACCCTCATCACCATTTTGGCCCGTTCCCGCATCATCACTCCGTAAGTGCCCCTCGCATCTGCCCCAGCCACCCTTCTTCCTGCTCCATGGTCGGCCCCATGTAGCCCCTGATGAACAAGCCTGTGAATGGTCACAGTATTCTCTGCTGTGGCTCTAGACTGTCGCAGGAGTGATGCAGTTGAGTGTCAGCAGCAAGCCACCCTGCTTCACACTCAGTGTAGAGCCTCTTGGGTAATCCTAGTACTGTGAGAAGGAGGTGGGAGGCTTGAGAGTTTGAGGTCAGCCTGGGCTGTGTAGTGACTTTCATGCCAGACTAAGCTACATACAGAGTAAAGTCCTAACTTAAAGAACAAAGAGACGAGAGCTATGGCTCAATCATTGAGAGCGCACACTGCTCTAACGGGGCTAGAGTTCCCAGCACCCACTCCAGTTCCAGGGGATCCAGTGTCTCTAGCTTTTGTAGGCACCTGTGCTTATGTAGACACACATGCACGTGCACGCGCGCGCGCACACACACACACACACACACACACACTTTTTAAAGTATATTAAAAACACAATAGAAAGAAAACCAGCTAGGAAATATTACTAAGGTAAAGTTTCCAGTAGGCAGGGGATGTGGTTCCATTGACAAAGTATTTGCCATCCAAGCATGAGGACCCAAGTTCAAATCCTAAGTACCCACATAAAAGCCAGGTGTGGTGGGGTGCTCCTTGTGCTGAGGAAGTAGTGGCAGGATCCCTGGGTCTCACTGGCCAAGTAGTCTAGCTCGATCAGCGAGCCCAGGTTCCATGGGATACTCTGTGTCAAAACTAAGGTAGAGAGTGGCTGAGAGAGACACCAGTGTCAGCCTCTGGCCTCCAACATGTATGAATACACATGAACATGTGCATAGGCTTCTACCACACCAGACTTTTTCTTATTTTGCTGGAATTCTTAAAGTCTAACAACTGAAGACACATCATTCCCATAAGAACCATTGGCAGCCTGGCCCAGGAGCCTCTGTCTTTCCTCAGGGTTTCCAGGGAGAGGTGGCTTGCCCACCTCCCTCATGGGGCCTGGGCACAGCAGGGCGAATCTCCTTGTGGAATGGTAGTCCTAGTGATGGGACAGACTGGGCAGCTTTCTCTGTCTGTGGCCAGGTGTGTTTAATAAATTTTTACTGTGCATATGCAGGCTGGAACGGGCCACAGCACCACGTGGAGGTCAGGCCAGCTTGTCTCCTTCCACGGCAGGTTTCAGGGATCGAACTTGGGTCATCAGGCTTGCATGATAAGCACTTTTTAATCCACCACACCGTCACAAAATAACCATTTTGGTTCTTGGATGAAGCCACAGGAGACATGCGTATCAAATCTGTGTATGTCAGAACCCAGGAAAGGACAGATGCTTGTGCCCAGCAAACACGGTTTCTCAGAGGTGCTTGTAGGCTCATGCATAGAGCACCAGGTCACACAAAGATCATATGTGTTGGCCGTGTCTGGCCATTTCCCTGGGTAGCGAGGCCTTCCCATTCTGGTACTCTTAAGGTTACTTGGCTGGGCCATGAGGTGCCAGGTTAGAGGGACAGTTGTACACATGTTCTTTTCTAGTACCCAGAGCAGGAGACTGTGAATCTCTTCATCCCAACCCAGGCTGTGGGTGCTATCATCGGGAAAAAGGGGGCACACATCAAACAGCTGGCTCGATTTGCTGGAGCCTCCATCAAGGTAAGATTCTTGCCACCAGCTGCCTGTCCCCATGATCCTCCTCTTGTCCGTGCCAGACGATTCTCTCT